>JAPKLY010000779.1:27432-143278 GCA_026898435.1 Prunella vulgaris | reverse complement strand
TTCTCTTGGAAATTTCCCGTTAACCTTGAATGGGTGCAAGGTTCTCCATATTTATAGGCAAGATTCAAAATAGATCCGTTGGAGGAGATCAAATCAAATCTTTCCTATTTTAGGTAGATTGCAGGCTAGAAATACTGTTCGACCTACCCGCCATGCTTATTCTGGCAAGTTGTCACATCACCTGCAACCTTTTGAGACGCATTAAATGCTGCGCAGACTCCGTGCTTATGTGTCGAAAGATCATTGGCTCTCCGCTATAACGGCTAGTTGACCTTCAGACATTTATCCTTCCTCGTACATTCAATGCTCTGAGTCTCTTGTAATAACTCAGTCTGAACGTGTGCCTTAATGGAGTCTTACTGACATTCTTTTTGTCTCTTGTCCCATAGCATAAATAACCTTCTGCTTTGGACTGACATGATTCAGGTGATCTGAACCACAGCCTGAGTCAGGTCCTATGTGCATTCAGCACAGCCTGATAGGTCATTCAGCTCAGTATGTGTTACCTTTTTGCTTCGGACTTACAGGATTCAGGTGAACTGAACCAAGGCCTAAGTCAGGTCCTATGTGCATTCAGCACTGCCTGATAGGTAATACTTACTCTTCACTGACTGAGTTCTGTCCTGAACATGCTTAGTGTATTCAGTAGAAACATCAGACAATGGTACTTCAGGATGAATCAGCAGGCTTCGATCTTCAGCTTCAGAACAGACAATCTTCAGCGAGACTGACTGACTCGTTCAGAATGGTTTACGCTTCAGACTTCAGTAAATCGGGTCGACTCCAATATTCTTCAGTCTTCAGCATGATCCTTCTGTACTGAATCTCTAACCTAACTATCCTGAACTATTTTATCCTGAACACTATACTTAGGCAAATTCAGCAGGGGTTTTGGGATCTAATCAAAATACTCAGATTGTCCCAACAGATACTGTCTGCCGAGTTATCAAATCATATCTTTTTGTCGTACAATCTCAGCCTTTCATTTATTATTCGGTTATTATTTAATGTAATAATTTAATTAAATACGGACATCCTCTGACGCACATTAAATGCGAAGGAGGCGGGAATGATTTCCGATAAAGTTTTTGAATTATGACTTTTGAAATCCGAAAATGCTCAATCCACGCATGCAGGTTTAAGAATTAATATCAACCGTTGAATATTAAAGGTCTTTTATTTTGAACCGTCCGATAAAACTGAATTTTTTGTATAAACAGGTGTCGATCTCATCCTGAGGAAACTTTCCACATTTTGAGCTCTTGCATCCTATACTATTTCTCTCTCTAAACTAACTTTTCAGATTTCAATGGTACCTTCCAAGACCACCATGTTCCTTGGTAATTTGGAGGCTTTGAAAGGTCAAGTCAACTATGAGCCCATGGCCGATTTCTCTTCTGGGAACCCAGACATCATGCCCATTCAAGAATGGTTAACGAAGGCTGGAATCTATGGCTGGGACACGAAGATGCCAGAGAAATTATGTTCATCCCTTGTTGCTGGGTTTCTTATCAGACTGCGGGAAAATGCAGAGGGTGAGTTGGTATCCTCCATTCCCAATCAACACTCTGCTGAAGTAGATGGAGAAACTGGGGTGAAGAGAACCTGGATCAAAATTAACGTCAGGAAGTTGATCAGGAAGACCTTCAAATTTCCTCACTCTGGTGAGACGAAGCTAGACCTACCTCACACTTTTGGGATTGGAAGAGAGCAAGAGATTCTGAATTCTTTTGCTGATGGGAAGCCAGCAATCATAGTCAGACTCAACAAGTCAGTTCTGAACCCTGTGGCAAGACATTTTCTGGATTTGGTTTGTCAGTCCATTATGGCAACTGCTGGAGGAAAAGAGCAAGTGTCAAGGCCAAAACTGTTGGTCCCAAAGGCAGGTTTTTTTGGGAAGAATACCTTTGAAAAAGTCTCGAAGGGGGGGGGGGTTGAATAGACTTGTAAGTATTCAAAAACCTTTTTCAAATTATTTGGCTTATTCAGAAAACCAGCAGACTACGTGAAGTAGTCTGATTTTGAAAGTAGTGCGCTGTGAATAGTGCGGAAACGTTTTGAATGAAAAACGGCTTTTAGGTGATGTGCACAATTAAGAACAAAAAGAAAACAAAGAGACACAGGGGATTTATAGTGGTTCGGACCAACTGTCCTACATCCACTCTCCTCAATCCAACTTGGACTTGAGGGGCTCTCCACTAACTCACTTACTCACTTACTTACACAGTTTGAGAGTACTACTCTCTTTACAACTTGTCAATGCTATAATTGCAATTAACTTCTCACAGCTTCTACAAAGCTTTTACAAAGGATAAGTATGAACGGTGTTTTAGAGCGTAAGTGATAAAACTGACAGAGTATTGGCTAGCTTAATATGCGTGTAAATAAATCTCTGAAATTATCACTATTACTCTAATTTATAGGGTCAAATAACTAGCCGTGGAAAAGACAAGAAATCTGAGATCCTATAATCTCGTATTCAATCAATCATTGTGATTGATTGAATTCACTTCTTGATTCCCGTCAATCTTCGCGATCCTCAATCAATCAAGTTTGTCCCCTTGATTGATTGATCATCCATTCTGGGAATATTCCTTTTATGTCGCAAGTCAACCCTTAAAGTTGATTCCGAAGAATCTGGGCCAAGCACAAAACCTCAGCTGATCTGTCTCCTCAGCTGGTGTATCAGTCTGCTGATACTTGGACCTCAGCTGATGTGCAAGTCTGCTGGTGTGCACCTCAGCTGGTCTTCTTGACTTCGTCTGGATATGTCTTTTATTCATGGTCCTTATCTTGTCTGCGACGTGCTCTCAGCTGATCTACTAATCTTCTGATATCAGCTGATATAAACTTCTCTGATGATCTGCTCTCGATGCTCCAGTGTCAGCTGCTTAAAACTTCTGTCTTCTAAAGTCGGCTAAGTCCACAAGGTCTCAGCTGGTCTTCTCTTCTATGATAGCTTCAGATCTTCTAGGCAGCAAGGTAGGTTCCCCCTCACTTGAACCTATCTAATCCTAACTACTCATCAGCTGACTAACATGTTCAGCTGGTCCTATTACAAGATGATTGGTTTATTATATCATCAAAACATCTAACACAGAAATCCTAACAAGTTCCCCATTTTTTATGATATCAAAACCAACTCAGCTGATCTCAACAGATAAGCTTATTCAATTACAATAAAGATCAACATAGGACAGAAAAGAAGATCTTTAAGTAATATCTTTTAGACAGAAACAAAATGCAGCTGACAACAAGTAATTGTCTGGAATCATAAAGCTTTATTAATAATCAAAAGAGAAAGAACAATCAGAGAAAAAAAAAACCTAATCATCAGCTGACTCAGCTGGACTATTACATGAGGAGAGGTCTTGTGCTGCTGAGAGGAACTTGCAACCAGTCCAGGAATCTCTTCTCTATCTCCTTCAGAGCTGGCAGGGAGTTGTCAGAAAGTTGATGAAAGAGTTGAGTGATCTGCAGCCAATGCTTCCTAATTTCCACCCAATCTATCTTCCCACTCTCATCAGTTGGGGTTGGAAGATACCCAATCTCTGGCAACTCTGGTTGAACCTCTACCTTAAGCATCTCTTCTGTGATAGCTCTGAAAAACTTGGGAAAAGTCTCCTTCAACCAGTCTCTGAACTCAGCATTTTTCTCTCTTTCTCCTCTGGTATCTTTTCCTCGGAGGACATAGAAGTGGATCATGGTTTTGGCTTTAATAGTTTTCCAGAGATCCACCAGCTCATCAGACAATTGATTGTAGAACATATCAATTGCTCCATCTACTAGAGGCTCATTTGGATCTCTGATGAACTTTCCACTCCTAGTCCTGCTGCCTTGAGCGACTGCCTTCCCCTTCTTCTTCAGCTTCCTCAGATATCTCCTCTCAAGCTCATCATTCATCTCTCTCTCCTGCCTCTTCCTCCTCTCCTCAGGGGTTTCTTTCTCAGCTAGCTGCAACTCCTTAGCCAACTTCTCATCTAATTTGGCATTCATGATTCTTTTCTTCTTCTCCTTTTCTTCAGCAACAACTTCTTGCTTCTGCAATGCCTCGGCCAATTTCTGATCTCTCAGCTCTTGAGTCTTCTGAGCAGCCATCTTTCTGGTGTTGATGTAATCTTCAACATTTTCTATCCTAGCAGACAGAACCCCTTGATTATCCACCAGAAGAGCTCTCAGAGTGGCCATCTCAGCTTGCAAGGCAGCAATAGCAACTGAGTTCTTCTCTTCCCCCTTTTTGATATCATCAATAACTGCGGCAGAGGGTAGAGAAGTAGGAAGGTTGTCCACAGCAGCTTTAAGGTCCTCCTGACCGTGTTTGCACTCAGCAATTTGTCCTTCCAACCTTTCGGAGACCAATCTGAATCTCTCAGACTCAGCAGCAAGAGAAGCAGATGCATCATCATTGAAAGCCCTGGCAGTTGCCTTGAAGTTCTGGAGAGTATTGAAGAATTCAATCCGGGTGGCATACAAGTTGTCCTCCATAGCTTCCTTCAGCTTGTTGCGATGGTCCAGCAGGACTTGATGAACATGAGTTTCAATCATAGAGGGGGCAGCAGACTTGGCAGCAAGAAGAGTAGCTTTGACCTCCCTGATGTGGTCATCAAAATATCCTTTCAATTGATCCAAAAGTGCAGGAGTTACCTAATCAGCAGGGGAGATCTCAAAGCTTGCTGCTGGAGGAATAAATTCAGTTTCTGCTGTTTCAGGGCAATCCAGTGCCACCCCATCCTTGAGCAACAGAGCTCGAGCCACCTTCCTCAGCACTTCAGGGGTCGTCAGCTGAGATGGAGCTTTAACCTCCAAGGCCTCCATCAAAATTTCCTCCCATTCAGTAAATGCTGCCTCTCCCATCTCCTGTATTAGGGCCAGAAAGAATGTGACTGGCCCTTCTCTTGCTTGCGCCCAGGCAAGCCCATCAGCAAGGATGTCCTGGTAGGCTGGATAAGGGTTGAGTTCGGGAATGTAGAGGGAAAGGTGGGCAAGGGCAGAAATAATTATCCCTCGTTCAAGAGGCCCTTTTGAATGATGGTGAGATAGGCGTGCTTGTTTGGCCATTTCTGAGGGGGAGTTGGGGTCATCAAGGTTGATAGGTTTAGGGTGAGAGGGTTTGGGGATAGCTGAAGGCTCACCAGAGGTAGCTATCTCCTCTGGTTCATTGCCGATTGGGATTTGTGAAGGTGTGGGATCAGGTGGGGTGGACTGTAGGGAAGGATCAGAGAGAGAAAAAGGTGAAGCTGACCTGATAGGTGAGGCAGCTAAAGGTGTCTCTGCTGATGGAGCATCTCCAGAGGAATGTAGCACTTCAGTCTCAGCAACTGAGGGCTCAGCTGATTCCCTCTCCTCGTACTCCTCTTCCTCTCCATCAGAGTCAGATCCAGAATTCTCATCTGATTCAGCCTTCTCAGCTGATTCTTCCACAGCTTGCTCTTCTTCTTCATCAGAAGACTCGTCAACCAGCAGAGTGGCCCTCTCTGCTGAAGATTTCTTCTTCAGACTGCTTAACACAGCAGTATCATCCTCTTCATCTGAATCAAAAGAAAGCTTCCTTTGAACTGGATTGGTTTCCTTCTTAGATTTCTTCTTTTTATCCCCTCCAGCAGGCTTTGAAGCCTTCCTCTTCTGCTTCTTCTTATGACCAGCAGAAGGACCAGGGGCAGCAGCAACAGGATCAGCTAAGGAGTCTGAATCTGCTGGCCCAATAACGTCCAAGTTACTTCCCCTCAAGAACTTGGTGTGGTTGTACTCAACAACCCATTCCTCATCCCACTCATGCTGGGGCAGCAGATGATCCAGGATGATAGTTATCTTGGTGGCCATGGAGCACTTGAATTTAAAGCCATAAACATGTTGTCCACCCACTTCCTTCACAGTACACCTCTTGGACTCCTGTTCCAGGCGGAACCATAGCAGACTCACCCAGTCTGCTTGCACCCCGTCAAGAATGGTACGCGCCACACTCAGGCGGAGTTTGGTAATGGCGTCCAAACTACCTTGTTCCGCCAAGATAACCTTGGTCACCACATCCATCAGGAACCTGAACCGCATTCTCAGCATGGATTTCTTCAGATTCGTGGTGGTGTCCCTATGACTCTTCCTGGCCATTAACTTAAAAGTTTCCAGGTAGTCAGCTTCTTTATATTTGTTAGGTTGGACACCAGTGGAGGATAGGCCAAAGATATCAGCGACAGCATCCTTGGAGATAACAATAGCTACTTCATCAACCAAGGAGCCGATGGAGTATGTGCTGAACTGGGCCCTAAGAAGGAATTGGAAGGCATAGAAATTTAGGGTTTTATGGTCAGGGGGGGTCATGGAGATGAAGGTTCGGAGATTTTGAAGTTGGAGAAGGTTTAGGATTTCTCTGATTTCAGGAACCCTAGTTGTGTCGAAATCGACACACATCTCTGCGTAGATCTTTTCCTTGAAAAGTTTTTGCATTGCCTTAGATGCCATACCTTCAAAACAGAGTTTGAGTGCAGAGAGAATAGTATGCAGGAATACTTTGGGCAGAAAGATTTGGGAACAGAAGTTTTCAGAAAGAGGTTAAAGGGCTATATATAAGTATCGAGAGATATGAGCAATTTTTCCAAAAATTAAAACCGATCAGTTTTGATCGTAGATTTGTATCTTGCATCACACAAATCAATGGTCCAGAATAAATGACCTTTGAGAATTTTGGAGGTGATGCGTGGGTGTCAGGATTTCAAAAGGTTTTGACCGCCTCAAAGGATTCGCCTTTTTCAAAAAGGTAATGATGAAATCACTTTTTGAGAAGATTTAGGCGGTGTTAAATTAATTACAACTGACACCTTATTTTGAAAAAAAGTAATAAATCCCCAAATTTTCGTAAAAGAAAAGATTTGATTGCCAATTTTCTAAAATAATTTTAGAAATTAGGGATTTATTAAATTTTTGTAAAGATTTGATAAATAAAATAAGATTTTAAAACCGACATAAAGAACATAGAAATACTTATCGGAAAGCTGACGTGGCAAAGTCAGCTGATAAGAGCGATCCTAATAAAAATCTTTTCTGCTCATCTGGGTCTTTGATATCATCTGATATGGACCAGCTGAAGCAAAGTAGCCTTGTCTGACTCTCATAACTTATCCCTGTATCAAGTTAGACATAACAAGATAGAGAAAAGAAAGGAAAGAATAAGTAGACATACCAGATCAGCTGATGTGAGGATCAGCCGATTACTTCAGCAGAATAGTCCTCAGCTGGGTACCAGCTGACTACCCGTTTACCCAAAAACATTCTTTCTAAAGAACTGCTCCTCCATCTATCATTCCTAACTCTGCTACTAAATCTCTGAATCTTATCTCTGCTAAGGGTTTGGTAAGCACATCTGCTCTCTGCTTCTCCGTATGAATCTTCTCCATCCTGATATCTCCCTTCTCAGCATGATCCCAAAGAAAATGATGTTTTATGTCCACATGCTTGCATCTAGTATGGAGAACAGGATTCTGAGTAATGGCTATTGCACTTGTGCTATCACAGAAGATAGGTATCTCTTCTGTGATCACATGGT
The DNA here is from genome assembly GCA_026898435.1 of Prunella vulgaris. NCBI lineage: Eukaryota > Viridiplantae > Streptophyta > Magnoliopsida > Lamiales > Lamiaceae > Prunella > Prunella vulgaris. Next base: position 135,741 of record JAPKLY010000779.1, on the reverse strand, counting down.
AGTCCCTCAGCTGTTGTCTGATCCAGAGTAGCTGAGAATAACAACTACCTGCAGCCATGTACTCTGCCTCTGTTGTAGAAGTAGCTACTGAAGTCTGCTTCTTGGAGAACCAAGATATCAGCTTACTTCCCAGAAACTGACATGTGCCAGAGGTTGATTTCCTATCACTCTTGCACCCTCCATAGTCAGAGTCTGAGTACCCACTCAGCTTAAAGTTGTCATCAGCTGGGTACCAGAGACCTAGATTGTAAGTACCCTTCAAATACCTTACAATCTTCTTTGCTGCTTCCAGATAAGATTTCTTAGGATTTGTCTGAAACCTTGCACACACCCCAACTGCAAAGCTGATATCAGGTCTGCTGGCAGTGAGATACAGCAGAGAACCAATAAGTCCCCTATATTGTGTCTGATCTACTTTCTCACCTGCCTCATCTGGATCCATGCTAAAGTTTGCCATCATTGGAATCTTAGCTTCTCTGCTGCTACTGATTCCAAACTTTTCAATCAAATTCTTGGCATACTTAGCTTGGCTAATGAAAGTTCCATTGGACATCTGCTTCACCTGCAGTCCAAGGAAATAAGTCATCTCCCACATCATAGACATTTCAAACTTGCTGGTCATCAGCTTGCTGAACTCATCACACATCAGCTTGTTGGGGGAGCCAAAGATGATATCATACACATAGATCTGCACTAAGAGGATATCATCTCCGTCTTCCTTTCTGAACAAGGTTTTGTCTATCTTTCCTTTACTGAATCCACTATCCAGTAGGAACTGTGATAGAGTATCATACCAAGCTCTAGGTGCCTGCTTTAGTCCATATAAAGCTTTTTGCAACCTATAAACCTTGTTCCCAATCTCAAATCCTGGTGGCTGTTCCACATAAACCTCTTCTGCCAGGATTCCACTCAGAAACGCTGACTTGACATCCATCTGATATACCTTGACATCCATCTGATATACCTTGAACCCTCTGACTGTGAAAACCCCTGAGCTACTAGCCTTGCCTTGTTTCTTACCGCTACATCATTTTCATCCTTTTTGTTCTTAAATACCCACTTAGTGCCTATGACCTTCTGATGTTTGGGCCTCTCCACTAGAGTCTAAACTTCTTGTCTCAAAAACTGATTTAGCTCCTCTTGCATAGCTACAATCAAGTTTGCTTCAAGAGCTTCATGGATATTCTTGGGTTCTATCAGAGACACATAACAGCTGAATTGAGCACCCAAGTTTAGCTTTCTTCTGGTCTGAACACCTACACTTGGATCTCCTAGAATCTGTTCAGCTGGGAAATCAGACAATGTCTTCTTGCCCCTTTGAGGTGCCATAGTCTGCTCCTCTTGGGACTTGTCTGAAATTCCCCCTTGGTTAGTGTCAGGAGTCAATGTGCCATCACCTGATGCTGATGAGGACTTATCAGCTGATTTGGGCTCATCATCTGAATCTGAGTCTGATTCTATCATAGGTACTACTACATTAATCAGATCTGGCTTATCTGACAGATTCAGCTGATCCACCTCTTTTGCTAGCCTCTCCTTGCTTTGTACATTTCGTAAGGAGTCTTCCCATGTCTCTTGACTGGTAGACACCTATTTTGGATGAAGCAGGCAGTGTTGTTGGCTTCTGCCCAAAATCTTTGAGGAGTCTGATATTCAGCTAACATAGTCCTTGCTGCCTCCTTGAGGGTTCTATTTCTCCTCTCAGCTAACCCATTTTGCTGAGGTGGTCTGGCAGCTGATGTCTCTTGCTGAATACCATTATCCCTGCAATTGTCAGAAACAACAGAGTTAAGAAACTCAGTACCTTTATCACTTCTGATTCTGACTATGCTGAGGACCAGCTCCTTCTGAATCCACTTGAACAACTCCAGCATCTTGACCATAGTCTCATTCTTCTTGAACAAGAACACTACCCAAGTGAATCTTGTATAGTCATCAACAATCACCAGTGTGTACTTCCTTCCACTGAAACTAAGAGGTGAGACAGGTCCAAACAAATCCATATGAAGCAGCTGGAGTGCTTTAGTTGTTGAAGTACTCTGCACATCTTCGAATGAGGCTTTAGTCTGCTTCCCTTTCTGACAGGCATCGCACTTCTGCTCAGATGCAAACACCTCATTTGGTAGACCTCTGACTAGACACTTCCTTGCAACCTTGTTGAGAGTCTTGAAGTTCAGATGACCTAACCTCTTGTGCCAGAGCCAGCTGATCTCTAGTGAGCTTTTAGCAACCAAACAAGAGTCAGCTGGACAGCTTGCAAAATGTGAGATACATATTACCTCTTCTGAGGCCAGTTAGTAGCACCTGCTCATTTGAATCATTAATTACAAGATAAGAGTTCTTAGAGAATCTTACTGAATATCCTTTGTCACAGAATTGGGATACAGACAGAAAATTGTGCATGAGTCCCTCTACATAGTAGACTTCTTCAACTCTTGTTCCTTTGATCAGCAGAGTGCCTACTCCTCTGGTGACTCCAAAATTATTGTCACCGAACACAACTCTAGGCCCATCCAGCGTTATAAAGTTCTGGAGAAGATGCTTCTCAAAGGTCATGTGCTTCGAGCAACCGCTATCAATGTACCAGACATGGCCCTTGACTTCTCCTCTTTCTATTGGGCTAGAGTTAACTTGAAATTAAAACTCAGGCTTTAGGTACCCTATCTTTGGGTCCTGATTGGTTAGTATCGACTTTCTGGATCCATAGGTAGAGATCATCCTTATGAGGTTTAGGAGATCTCAACCTTCTACCATATTTGTCCACAAAAATCATCTCCCTCGGAGGATCTTTTCTGGGGCGATGAGTGATAACAGCAGGTTTGTAGGTGGGTTGCTCATAAGGATAATTTCGGCTTGAGCCTCCGAATGACTCATAAACTTTAGCCGGTGAAGGCTTGCCTACTTTGGTTACATTAAAAGTAACCCAGGGCCGAGGTCTGTTTCGCTTGGGTTTACTCTGCTGAGATGACCCAGGCTTATCATTCCTCTGCTGATTCTGCTGAGGTCTCCTTGTCTTAGCTGAGCTATGACTTGGATTCCTCTTCTGATCTCGAGGCTTCTGAGCTTTGGACTTATGTTGGTTGTCAGCAGGCTTCTGAGTTTTAGTACTCTTCTGCTCTGTTGAAACCTTTTGATCACCAGCAGACTTCTGAGCTTTGGAGCTCTTCTGTCCAGCTGGGACCTTTTCTGTCCCTCTGCTCTTCTGCCCTTCTGATCCAGATGCAGGCTCAGCTGGCCCTTTACCCTTTCGAGGATCCCTAATTAATCCACTGCCACCTTTCTTCTTCTTTTGTGGTTTGGGTTTGGGATAACCAAGACCCCTTTTATCATTCTCTGTTTGTGACGATTCAGCTATTTCAGACATGGCATTTTTTGCCTTAGTCAGCTGAAGCTGCTGTGAATTTTTGGTTATCAGTTCATTCTGCTTGAAGAGTTCATCGAACTTAGCTGTCAGCAGATTATGTTCTTCACTTAAGACAGTGTTCTCAGAAAGTAGCTTTTCTATCAGCTTCTCCTGTTCTTCACATTTTGCTATTAAGTCAGCAGACTTGTTAGCTTGTGAGTCATAGGATATCACTGGTAGTCTAGCACTTTCCAGATCTTGTCTCAAGCATAAAACTTCAGCTTTCAGACTTGAATTCTCCTCTTCCAGCTTAGAACAGACTTTTAAGGAGGATTGGAGATCAGATAACAACTTGTGTATATTTAACTCCATAGAATAGGTAGAGGAGCAAGATGAGCTAACAGAGGGAGTAGGAAAATTTACCTCTTCTACCTTAGCCATGAGGCAAACATCATCCTCTGATTCAAAATCAGATGAGGATAAGGATGAGCTGATGTCCTGCTTCTCCTCCTCTGCCAGCGGAGCTCTCTTAAGACACGAGTGGACCACTATTCTCAAGGCATCCAAGTCACATTTAGTTCATAATCATAGTTAGATTCTTAGATTAGAGAGAGAGTGTGGTAGTTACCAATTGGGTTCTTAAGATTTCTTCTCACAAATTCTTAGATAACTTTTGATCTACCGATTGGATCGACTATCCGTTTATTCCTGCATTGTCGTCTCGACTAGAGCTAAATTTCTACCAATTGGATTTTAATTTTCATTACCGGATTGCTAGATAGCTTGTAGAGGTAAATTTGTATCTTTTCAATTTCATTGTAATATGTAATTCTCTTTACATTTCTTGCATAATGATGATTGTTCCTAGCTTAATTGTACTTTTGATTACCAAATTAGCCATGGGCTAATCCCTTTATGTGTTGGTGTATGATTCCTATGGAGTAATATGGTGAACATGTTGATCTTTTGAATGCTATGAGTTGTTGTATGATCAATTCTCTACATTGATGGATTGTATGAAAGCTTTGCATGTGTAGTGATTATAAGGGCCATTAGGGAGCTAGTCTCAAACGAGAGTAGAGCTATTTTCCTAAATCTTCTTGAATTAAGGCCAATACATGCCAAGTGTTTGATTAAATTCCTAAGATAGTGAAAATTATCTCTACTGAATTGGAAGAACAATTAGAGGCTTTAATGTGTTATTAGGGATACATTTTGCATGTTAGAGTGGTTTGCCAATTGATTGTACACAATCTCATTGCATGATAAAGTGATACCTCACTATGTGAAACATAGGATAGTACACTAGCACATATCTCTCACATTTGCTCACTTTGCAACCCAAGGTGATAGGTAGTTTACTTCTTTGACACATTAGTAGACAATAGATACATTTCCCCTTTATTGCTTTGTTAGCTAGCCAATTGAAACAACAATTTTCCTTACAAGTCCCCGTCTCCTTTACACATTAGTAAATAATATTGAACACGTACACTTGCGTGAGGACATATTTTAAGCAAACATCTATGCTAATTGAGGAGTAGGTGGAGTTACTGGATTCTAGTGAGGAATAGGTGGAGTTACCTTTTCCACGTAGTGGAAGTCTGGAGTGACCTGAATAAAGATGTGTCTGACATCTTCCACTACTGGATGGCGGAGTAGTACCCAAATCTCTGTATTGATGTCATCAGACATGCTGACGCACGAGGCGTAGAGATTTCTGTTGGTCCCGAAACGAGTATAATCAGTGTATGGGGGAATACACTGATATCAGATATTTTCGATATCAGATATTTTTGAATGCTTAGAAAAATACTCTAACACGCTCAGTCACGAAGATCCTGATGTTACTCAGCAAAACTGATAGTCCGCAGGGGCAGCAGGGACAAGTTAGTAATGGAGTCAGATAGGCTGAGTGTTAGTTGTGTGCTCAGAAGCTCAGTAGATATAACAAACCTACTGACTGCTCGGAAGCAAGTCAGTTGGACTACTATCTCAGTAAGCTAGAGTACGTGCGGAATGTGAGCCCTTAGTTTCTACTCGTTTTAGTTTCTGAAAACGTTTTCTTTGAGTTTGCTTAGTAAATAGTGGTTAAGGCTGGTGCACAGTTTTACTGATCAGGATGAAGAGTCAATCCAGATAGTTTTCAAAACAATGCAAGATGCTCAATTTAATATGATGACAGATATGATCCTGAGTGAGAATGTAAATCATCACACAAGGGTCTTTTTAACGTGGTTCGGAGATAACCAACTCCTACATCCACGGCCTGATTTAACAGAAAGCTACCCTCAAAACCCTGAGGATAGGTACTTAGTTTTTACTTGCAAAGGGACACGGATAGCCAACTTCCTCTCTTAGGAACTAACCACTGGGCGTTTTACAAGTCCCAGTCCTTCTAACCAACCAATCTCACACCCTGAGTGATTTGGTATTCTTGGTTTCCAACTAAGGATAGCCCTAGCAATACAAAGCAATGCTAAAGATTATAGCTATCAAAACTAAGCAAATACAGAGTGAATCCTACTACAACACAAGGGAAATTTAATTGCAGAGTGTTGTTCAAAGTATTCTTTGAGTGCTTGGATTCTTGAGAGCTTTCACTTGGAAATTTCCCGTTAGCCTTGAAAGGGTGTAAGGCTCTCCGTATTTATAGGTAAGATTTGAAAAAGATCCGTTGGAGGAGATCTTCCCAAATCTTTCCTATTTAGGGTGGTTGCAGGCTAGAAGTACTTGTTGACCTTTTTCCCATGCTTAATCAGGAAATTCTGTCCCGCTGCCTGCAACTCTGAGAAGCATTAAATGCCGCATTAACTGCTGCGCAGACTCTGTACACGTGTGTCGAAAGGCAATTGACTCTCCATACAAATGGCTAGTTGATCGTCTGACACTTGTCCTTCCTCGTTCATTCAATACTCCGAGTTTCTTGTCATTTACTTAGGCTGAATGTTTGTCTTTTATGAAGGCCACTGACATTCTCTTTGTCTCTCAGGTGTTAACATAAATGTCAACTGTCCCATAGCATAAATAACCTTTCTGCTTTGGACTTACATGGATCAGATAAACTGACCCAAGTCCTAAGTTAGGTCTTACGAGCATTCAGCTAGGCCTGATAGGTTATGCAGCCCAGTATGTGTAACCTTTTTGCTTCGGACTTACATGAGTCAGATAAACTGACTCAAGGCCTAAGTCAGGTCTTATGAGAATTAAGCTCAGCCTGATAGGTTACACTACTCTTCATTGACTAAGTTCTGTCCTGAGCATGCTTAGTGTACTCAGTAGAAGCATCAGTCAATGGTACTCCGGATTGTCTTCAGGATGGATCTTCAAGCTTCGGTCTTCAGTTTCAGTTCAAGCAATCTTCAGCAAGACTGACTCTGATCTTCTTCAGGGTAAGTTGCACTTAAGACCTCAGTCAATTGGGTCGACTCCCCCTGAACTAAATCCCTGACCTGACTATCCTGATCTAGACAATCCTGACTAACTGTACTTAGGCAAATCATCAGGGGTTTTGGGATCTAATCAAAACACTCAGATTGTCCCAGCAATTTCTCCTCCTGATTTGGTCAGGTATTCCCCTCCCCTCATCGGAAACACTAATATGCTGGATAGGGCAGCCATTCAGGCCGAAGTTATCAGAGTTGCTCAAGTCTCGAATGTTCTGTCGCATCCCTATTTTATAAAGTTTTGGTAGATAAAATTATATATAAAAAAAAAACATACTCGAACAACAATAAGATAAATTAAATGGACGTATTTACTTTGAAAATTTGCAGCGAAAATAATTAATATAAAAGCAAAATACATTAGTACTTAGATTATTTATACCAAAAGATAGTATATTCTGTCGTAGTTAAAGTAATAAGCACATACTTAAATTATCTATGCGATGCGACTCACAATACCAAAAACTGTCAAACCCAAACTTAACATCGTAGTATATTAGAAAACACTATGAACTAATTTATTGATATTAAATACTATACAGCAAAACAGGCAATCCACCATTGCTCCACCGCTCTCCCTTTAATCTGCAAAAATGTTAGATAAATTTGGGGTGAGCAACCAACTAGCTCAGTGAGATTCCCTTTGTCACAATTAAATATCACAACTTAATCAAATCATCAACTCACATAACATGCATGCATGCATAAAGAAATGCATATGTATATTGGCCAGTCTATATATTGGCCAATCTGTATACGGTGGAGTTGCCTCCAAGGAGCCTACCCTCCTGGACCGAAGTCCCCGCAAAGTTACAACGACCTTACCGTCAAAGCAACCCAATAATTCAATGTATATGTCAATATCATGTAGCAAGTAACAATAAAATTAACATGAACATTTAAAAGGGACAAAGCAAATAAAATCCCACCTTAAACCTTGATTGTCCTTGTAACTGTGTAGTTCACTTAAACCTAGAGTTGCTCGAACCTAAAATATTTAAATAAAACTAGAATTATTGATAATACTTTTAATGGATCTTAATAGAAAAAAAACATATATATTAAATAACTAATAGTATCTTAACTAATAACTAAACATGGATTATAAACATTACTCAAAATCATTAACTAAGTTAATTAAATTAGTATCAACCTTGTCCAGAATTTATAACTAGATTTATATATAAATCTTGCTTAATTCATACTTCTCTCCTTTCCTTGTCAGTCGCGTCATTGGTCCAGCTAATTTTGAAAATCTTTCAATAAATCTTCGATAATAACCAGCCAAACCTAAAAAAGCTACGAACCTCATGTCCATTTGTTGGTCTTTTCCACTCATTAATAGCTTCCACCTTAGCTGGATCAACTTCAATTCCTTTAGTTGTAATCACATGTCCAAGAAAGGTAACTCGATTCAACCAAAACTCACACTTCTAAAACTTCGCATACAACTTTTCCTTGCGAAGTGTCTCTAACACAACTCTCAGATGTTCCTCATGTTGTTCTGCGTCCTTTGGGTATATCAAAATGTCACCTATGAACACGATAACGAATCGATCTAAAAATGAATGGAAGACTCGATTCATCAAATCCATAAACACTGCCAAAGCATTACTTAATCCGAAAGGCATTACTTAATCCGAAAGGCATTACTACAAATTTATAATGGCCATAACGAGTTTTAAACGTAGTTTTCATGATATCACTTTTTTTGACCTTTCATTGATGATATCCCGATCGAAGATCAATCTTTGAAAATATTCCGGCTCCTGTCAATTGATCGAATAATGCTTCGATTCTTGGTAATGGGTACTTGTTCTTAATTGTGAGTTTATTCAACTATCTATAATCGATGCACATCCTTAACGTCCCATCTTTCTTCTTAACGAACAAAACAGGTGCTCCCCATGGTGACACACTGGGTCGAATAAAACCCAAGTCTAACAATGCTTGTATCTGGACTTTCAATTCTTATAATTCTTTCGGAGCCATTCTATAAGGAGCTTTTGATACTGGTCCTGCTCCAGGTACCAAATCGATGGTAAATTCCACTTGCCTATCGGGTGGAACTCCATGTAGATCCTCCGGAAAGACATCTGCATGTTCTTGAACAATTGGCACGTCTGCAACACTTACTTCCTGTTCTTGGTTCCCCACAATGTTAACTATGTAACCTTGACAGTCATTCTTTTTTAGCATAGCATCGTCATTGCCTTCATCGAACTTATCAATTGTGGTACGGTCCTAGACTTATCACCGTAGAAGATAACTTTTTTTTTACTAGGAAAACGTAAGGTCACTTCTCTTTCCCGACACTTAATGTCAGCTTGGTATTTACTAAGCCAATCCATCCCAACCAAATCTGCTAATGTGGGATTCTCATCACGAGGTGGATTTTCATCACCACTAGCTAATGGAGGGTTGTTAGGATTCCTACGCTTAGGTGGCATTTTCGTACATAAATACGAGAGTTTTAGTTCAAACAATACAACTATCGTAAATTCTCTGAATATTCCTCTTATCAATCACCATAGTTCTTATTATTAAAACTCATACAATTTACCTTATGCACTATACCATACTCAACATAGTATAACATATATCATATAGTCATCCTTTTCCAGAATGAAGATATAACTTAGTGCATAAACTTTCATATCATACCTTGGAGTTGAAACGGTGGGCGGTGGTTGATGCCATGACATACAAATATAGAATACATAATGATTTTCCCAAAATAAGACTCTGAAGAATATATAGTATTTTTTTTCAAGTCTACAAGAATGTAGACCTGCTCTGATACCACACTGTCGCATCCCTATTTTATAAGGCTTTGGTAGAAAAAATTATAAAAAAAAAAATACTCGAACAACAATAAGATAAATTAAATGGACGTATTTACTTTGAAAATTTGCAGCGAAAATAATTAATATAAAAGCAAAATACATTAGTACTTATATTATTTATACCAAAAGACAGTATATTCTGTCGTAGTTAAAGTAATAAGCACATACTTAAATTATCTATGCGACGCGACTCACAATACCAAAAACTGTCAAACTCAAACTTAACATCAAAGTATGTTAAAAAACACTATGAACTAATTTATTGATATTAAATACTATACAGCAAAACAGGCAATCCACCATTACTCCACCGCTCTCCCTTTAATCTGCAAAAATGTTAGATAAATTTGGGTGTGAGCAACCAACTAGCTCAGTGGGATTCCCTTTGTCACAATTAAATATCACAAGTAAATCAATTCATCAACTCACATAACATTCATGCATGCATAAAGCAATGCATCTGTATATTGACCAATCTGTATACGGTGGAGTTGCCTCCAAGGAGCTTACCCTCCTGGACCGAAGTCCCCGCAAAGTTACAACGACCTTACCGTCGAAGCAACCCAATAATTCAATATATATGCCAATATCATGTAGCAAGTAATTATAAAATTTACATGAACATTTAAAAGGGACAAAGCAAATAAAATCCCACCTTAAACCTTGATTGTCCTTGTAACTGTGTAGTTTACTTAGAGCGAGATTTGCTCGAACCTAAAATATTTAAATAAAACTAGAATTATTGACAATACTTTTAATGGGTCTTAATAGAAAAAAAACATATATATTAAATAACTACTATTAACTAATAACTAAACATGGATTATAAACATTACTCAAAATCATTAACTAAGTTAATTAAATTAGTATCAACCTTGTCCAGAATTTATAACTAGATTTATGTATAAATCTTGCTTAATTCATATACAAAATTATAACCTCATGGTTAATACTTTTTAGTTGTAATTGCAAATGAATTTCTACTTATCTCAAATTCGTAAACACGACGATAATATAAACCCTAAAGCACCCTAGCACTTTCTCGTATCGTATCTAACTCCAATTAATTACAAATATTCTAATCTACTAAATAATTAATTCTACTCGAACTTTCATCTAATTAATAAAAACACTACTAAATCTTATGCACAAGAATTACCTAAATTAGGATTTTACCAAATACGGGTCGGATTCCCTTTTCTTTTTCTTTCCTTTCTTCCTCGGCGTCGCAGACTCTTCGCGACACTCAACTCTCTTTCTTCTTCTGGGAGGTATAATAGCATGAAGTAAGTTGGGTTATAAACCCCAACTCAAACCGCCCTAAGCCTGCCGCCATGTTTAACCTTATCTCTTTTTCTTTTTCTTTTTTTTTTTTACTTTAGTTATTATCTTAAGGTTTTGGGGTAATCACCTCCCACCGCCTCATTCCTTAACAGGTAAGGTTTGTTTGTTTAATTATTAATATATTCGTATGATTATTACTATTATACTACTTATTAATATTATTATAATATATATATATATATATTTGATTTGAAATGCATTCACACTTATAAACCATGACACACACTATTTACACGTATCATATATACACACACATATATATATATATCTATTATTTATATTGTAATATTATATAATTTATTTAATTATTCTATTTATTATACTTTCTATTTAATCACCCCAATTAATCCTCAAATAATCTACACTTAACTTACACCACTAATACTAAAATATTTTGTACAACACATTTATATCATGCAAGGGTCTCAAATAAATTACACTAGAGTTTTCTCATTTATAAACATATAAAGGCATATACCAATTTAATGAATAATTTAACATAACATCACAAATACCATATGAAAAATATAAAATGTACTCAAATATATATATATATTTATAGTTAATTTATATTATTTATTAATAAATATTTAAATTAACAAACTTAAGAAAATAAATAAACATAATACACTTTTTTAAATTATAATAATAACTTATATAAATTTTATTATCTATGGTGATTGAGTCTACGGGTGTTACATGTTCTATATGATCCTATCAAGTTGGATCTTTGCCTGAGAACAGTACTTGACATGTACGGGATTCCGGCCAGCCGCTGGGAAGGAGAAGAAGAGTGAATAGATCAGGAGAATAGTTGTTCAGGAACACTTTTGTAATAGCTTCAGGATTTTGTACCATTGTTGAATATCAATGAAGTTATTTATTGTTCCTGAGTACAACTTCTTGTTGACTCTTGATTTATCTTTCAGCACTCTTATCAAGAACTGTACTAACCCATTCCTTGTTTCCATCTTATAGACTAAGTGCCTAGTTTGTCAGGAGGTACTGGGTTGTTTTCACTGACTAAGCCAGTTGATTGTATAGATGTTTAGTGATTTGCTTAAGGGTTTTTGGCATCATCAAAAAGGGGGAAATTGTTGGGACAATCTGAGTGTTTTGATTAGATCCCAAAACCCCTGATGATTTGCCTAAGTACAGTTAGTCAGGATTGTCTAGATCAAGATAGTCAGGTTAGGGATTCAGTTCAGGGGAAACGCTTTAAAGACTGAAGTATATTGGAGTCGACCCAATCATCTGAAGTCTGAAGTGCAATTCATTCTAAAGAAGGTCAGAGTTAGTCTTGAAGAAGATTATCTGAACTGAAGCTGAAGACCGAAGCTTGATGATTCATCTTGAAGAAAATACAGAGTACCATTGACTGATGTTTCTACAGAGTACACTAACCATGCTCAGGATAGAACTTACTCAGTGAAGAGTAGTGTAACCTATCAGGCTAAGCTTAATGCTTGTAAGACCTGACTTAGGCCTTGAGTCAGTTTTACCTGACTCATGTAAGTCCAAAGCAAAAAGGTTACACATACTATGCTGAATAACTGTTAGTACCTTGGTTTAGATTTTGATATGTGCAAAACAATGTGTATATATTGATAATTTGATCTAACACTTGTATTGAGGAAATTGGTGTTTGAAACATATAGTTGTAAGTGAAGTTTGCAGTTGTGTATTTGATCAATCTACAGCCAGACATGACCCTACAGCTGTAAGGTTTCTCTATAGCCTATTTTTTATATTAACAGGACTCTACAGCTGCAAGGTTTAAAGACTCTACAGCTTCAAAAAACCATTTGAAGACATTGTACAAGTCAAGCACTATTAGTGTAGCTCTCAAGCACTCACTAAACTGTACTTAAGTGGAGTTTATTTCTAAAGAATCTGGAGGATAATGAAGATTAGTTACAAGGAGGCCAGAATTCTGAAGAAAATGACATAGTACATTCAGTACTATCCTGTGTGAAGGATGAGGACCACCTCACACATGCCAATAGAGAGAGAAGAGCTTTATCTGAATTTCAAATTTGAAATTTATAATGGATAAGTCACACCACTCAATCTATAAATAGAAGAAGTCACCAGAGGAAGCAATAACAACAACCCTGCGCATACAAGCATTCAACCTAAGCAAGTCTACAGCCAGCATATTCTGAGAGAGAGCTTTTCTTGTTTTAATCTTTGTGATTCATAGGATAGTTGGTTAGGATCTTCTTAGCAAGAATCACACCTTTTGTTGTTGTTCCCTCACCCACTTTATATTTCTACTTAGCAAGAATCACACCTACTTGTACTGATCTTAGTGATCATATCTTAGTGAATTTGGCACCTGAGTGGTGTAACAATGGGTGTAGGTTATCTTTTTATAAACACTGAACCACTATAAACCTGGTCTATTTATTTTCTGTTGTTTAAATTCTTGTTTTGCATATTTAATTTCCTTGTTACATTCATCATTATTTTGAAACTTGAAGTGCATAAAACCTTGTGATTTTTTACAAAAGAAAAACTGACTCTACAGCTGTAGACTTCTCTAAGTCACTCAGCTGTTAAGTTTGTTTATATTGTTTTTCATTAACACTCACTTTATTTTGCTGCACATTAGAGTATTCTCTATACAATTTTAAATTGTGAGAACTCCTCTGATATTTTTTTTTGTCTACAAGTGATTGTTTATTTTGCAAAGTTTTGAACTCTGCAGCTGCAGACTTGTTAGTCTACAGCTGTAACTTTTGTGGTCCTGTTTCTAAAACTCTTGTAGACTTGTTATTTTAAACTTGAAAAGGGGCTACTGTAAGGTTCTAGAATCTATCCTTTTGAAAAGTTTGAAAATTGATTTTAGACTCAAGGTCTATTCACCCCCCACCCCTCTAGACCTTGACCACTTTAAGGGACCAACAAGTGGTATCAGAGCAGTTGGCTTGCCACTGCTTTGATCAGTAGCTAGCTAGATCCTTTTTGGTTTTTGAAAAACACACCTGCATACTTGCATGGCTCCTAAGATGGTGAAATCCAAAGTTCCAATGTTCTCTGCTGAGGACTATGATGAATGGAAAATAAGAATGTAAGCCCATCTATCTGCAATTAATGATGAGATGTGGTCTATAATAGAGGATGGCCCTATACCCATCACAAAGGTCAGTACTGCAGCTGATCAGTCAGCTAGACTAGCTCAGATTATCCCCAAAACCAGAAGGGAATGGACTGAGGATGACAAGAGAAGGTCCAACTTAGACAATATTGCAAAGAATACTATTTATCATTCACTTGATAAAATTGTGTTCAGCAAGATCAAAAACTGCAAATCTGCAAAGGATATATGGGAAAAGTTGGAAATGATTTGTGAAGGAACTGAACAAATCAAGGAAAACAAACTCATGATAGCAGTTCAAAAGTTTGAGAACTTCAAGATGAAATCTGGAGAAACTCTTGAAAAGTTTGAGTCAAGATTCAATGAAATCCTCAATGAGCTAGACTCACTTGGTAAAGAGTACTCACAAAGAGAAATGAACATGAAGGTTCTCAGAGGCTTACCTTCTGAATGGGACATGAAGGTCATTGCTATGAGAGAATCAAAGGATTTATCTAAAATATCCACCTTTGAACTCTTTTCAGACCTCAAAGCTTATGAGTTTGACATAAGCAGGAGAAAAGAACCTGACAGTAGTAAGGTTACAGCTCTAGTGGCTGACAACCTACAGCTACAAGTTCTGATAATGAAGACTTGGCTCTTTTCATAAAGCTGCTTAAGAAATTTGGCAAATGGACCAAGAAGAAGCAATTCACTCCTAAGGAAGATGGTAAGGTGAAATCTACAGCACCTAACTCAAGTTACTTGTGCTATAACTGCAGAAAACCAGGACACTACATTAAGGATTGTCCATACCCGAAGCTGAAAAGTACACTGATGAAGAAAAGAGACTCAGGAGAGATAAAAAGAAAAAGTTTGACAAGGAGAGAATTAGAGCACTACTTTCTGAGTTTGATAAAAACCAGGAAGACTGTCCCTCTTCTTCTCAAAAGTCAACTGCAGATTCAGAAGACTCTGACTCTACAGACTCAGATGAAGAAGCTCTAATCTGTCTTATGGCTAAAGATGAAGAGGTATGCTCATCATCATCAAGTTATATTACAGAAAAGGATTCTTCCAGTGACATGCTAAGTGTAATCCAAAGACTACAAAAAGAAAATGAAGATCTTATAAGAGATAGTTATTTTAGAAGAGAACAAATGTAAGCTTTGTTAGCTGGAGTAGAAGATGCTGAGAAACAACTGCAGATTCTACAAGAACTAAAGGAAGGTTACAGTTGTCTGAAGGAAGACAATGAAGAACTCTTCAATTAAGCAAGTTGTAGAGCTGCAGATTGTGCAGAGTTGAAAGAAACAATCAGATATCAAGAATTGATGATAGCTGAACTTGAAGAACACAATGCTTATTATCAAAAGAAGCTAGATTGCTTTGGAAAATCATCCAAACAATTGAAGAAGATGATGTCTGAGCAAAGACACTCAAAGTATTTGACTGGAATAGGATATAATCCTTCTATCTGGATGAAGTACTTACAAAAGTCAAATCCAAGAACTGAGAGAAAGTTTATCAAAGAAACAACACCGGAAGAAATTGTAGACTCAACTCTACAGCCAGAAGATTTGAAATTCTTGAATTTATTCAAAGAGTTGCCACCAAGAAGATAACAAAAGATCAAGTAGATCATGGATGATTCTGAAGAAGATGTCTCAAATATGTTTCAGAACATAACTTTGAAACAAACTGCAGAATCAAACCTACAGTCAGAAGAAGAAGTCTATCATAGATTGGATATGGAAAGAAGACTCCACTTTGATAGATTCTGGAATGGAAATATGTCAGATATGTCTCCCTCTTCAAGCACTCAAAGAGGAGGATCAAGCAAGAACTGTAGAATTAACAACTCTACAGCTTCCAAGAAGGCTTGGATTGCAAAGAGTAACACTGGAGGAAATCCAAAGCATTGGATTCCTAAATAACTCACTTTATTTTGCATGGACATATTACAACCACCAAAAGAGAGATTTTGTACATAGACAGTGGTTGTGCAAGACATATGACTGGAGATAGAAGTTTGCTACAAAATGTTAAAGATCATAAAGGTCCTAAAGTTGTTTTTGGAGATAATTCTAGTGGAACAGCTAAGGGATGAGGATGTCTACTCAAAGGAAATGTTCAGATCAATGATGTTTATTTGGTAGAAGGCTTAAAGCATAACTTGCTTAGTGTGAGACAATTTTGTGACAAAGGCTACACTGTAGACTTTACACAAGATACTTGCATAGTCAAAGATGTTGAATCTCAAACCACTAAACTGATAGGAACTAGGAAAGGGAATGTTTACATTGTGGAGTGGAACTCTGCAGCTGAAACTATCTGCTTTCTAGCTAATAGTTCCAATGAAGTTAGTTGGCTATGGCACAAAAGAATGAGTCACATAAACTTTAAAACCATGAATGAACTTGTAAATAACAAACTTGTAAGAGGTTTGTCAAACACTAAGTTCAGGAAGGAACACTTATGTGATGCTTGTGTCAAAGGGAAACAAATCAAAAGGACTTTCAAAAGTAAGACACACCCTAGTACTTCAAGAACACTTCAATTACTGCATATGGATCTCTTTGGACCCATAGAACCAGTAAGTATAAGTGGGAAGAAGTATACTTTGGTTGTTGCAGATGATTACTCAAGATTTTCTTGGACTGTATTTCTAAGAAAGAAGAGTGAAACTATACAGCGGTTGTCAGATCTGTTAAGAAGGATTCAGAATGAAAAGAATTTGAAGATTGTGAAAATCAGATCAGATAGAGGAACAGAATTCACAAATCAAGTTATTGATGAATATTGTTCACATTATGGTATTGTTCATGAATACTCTGCAGCTAGAACCCCACAACAAATGGAGTTGCTGAAAGGAAAAATAGAACACTCAAAGAATCTGCAAGAACAATGATTGTTGAAGCAAAGTTGCCTAAGAAATTTTGGGCAGAAGCAACAAGCACTGCATGCTATACTCAGAATAGATGCTTGATTGTTAAGAATCATAAGAACACTCCATATGAGTTATGGAAAGTAAGGACTCCTAATATCTCTTATCTACACATATTTGGATGCAAATGCTTCATACTGAATAATGGGAAAGAATATCTTAAGACTTTTAATTCTAAGTCAGATGAAGGTATCTTTCTAGGTTATTCTAATGTCAGCAAAGCATTTAGAGTTTATAACAAGAGATTAATGATTGTGGAAGAATCACATCATGTTGTTTTTTATGAACAAAATTGCTCCCCTGAAGAAATTATTGAAGACTCTAAGGAGGACAACTCTACAGTTACAAGTCAACATCAATATGTTGACATCAAAACTCTTGTAGATTTGACCAACAAAGGCTTTGGCACTACAATTATTGAGTTACCACCATTAGAGAGTGTAGAAGACCTAGTCCATGAGAATGTTCAAACAGAAGTAGAAACACCAACAAAAGGACTTGATGAGTCTGCAGTAGGTGAATCTACAGCTGTAGAGAACAATGATCAAGGATTAGAACCCATGTCAGATTTGATTTAGTTGAAAGATCACCCCCCTGAGCATGTCAATTGGATTATTGCAATGCAAGAAGAATTGAATGGTTTTGAGAGAAATCAAGTATGGGAACTTGTTCCAAGACCTAGGAATCACAAAGTGATTGGAACTAGGTGGGTATTCAAGAATAAACTTGATGAAGATAGAATTATAACCAGAAATAATGCAAGGTTAGTAGCTCAAGGCTATTGTCAATCTGAAGGCATAGATTTTGATAAATCATTTGCCCCAGTTGCTAGATTAGAAGCTATAAGAATCTTTCTAGCCTATGTTGCACATATGAACTTTACAGTTTATCAAATGGATGTAAAGAGTGCATTTCTTAATGGTTTACTATCAGAAGAAGTGTATGTTGAACAACCACCAGGATTTGAGGAATCTACAACTGAAGATAAGGTTTATAAGCTTAGAAAACCCCTTTATGGACTTAAACAAGCACGAAGAGCATGGTATGATACTCTTTGTGATCATCTGATCAAAATTGGATTAAAAAAGGGAATGGTTGACAAAACCTTATTCAAATTACAACATGGGAATGATATTTTGCTTGTCCAAATCTATGTTGATGACATAATCTTTGGCTCAACCAATGAAGATTTATGCAGAAAATTCTCTAAGCTTATGACTGAGAAATTTGAAATGAGCATGATGGGAAATATGAATTTGTTTTTGGGATTACAAGTTAAGCAAATGAGGGATGGAATTTTTATCAATCAAGCTAAATATACTCAAGAGCTTATAAAGAGATTTGGAATGGATAGTTCTAGGCCTACCAATATACCTTTGACACCTTCTGTGAATCTTGACAAAGATGAGAATGGCAAAAGTGTTGATGTAACCAAATATAGGAGACTAATTGGATCATTGCTATACCTTACAGCTAGAAGACCTGATATTATGTTTGCAGTAGGTGTATGTGCTAGATTCCAAGTGAATCCTAAGGAATCACACTTGAACGCTGTAAAGAAAATCATCAAGTATGTCAAATCCACACAAAATTTAGGAATACGGTATCCTAAAGAAGGAGTAATTGAACTCATTGGATACACTGACTCAGATTTTGCAGGCTGCAAGATTGATAGGAAGAGTACTAGTGGAATTTGTCAATTCCTAGGTGAAAGGTTGGTGGCATGGCACAGTAAAAAGCAAAATTTAATTACTCTTTCTACAGCTGAGGCAGAATACATTGCTGCTGGAAGCTGTTGTGCACAAATCTTATGGATGCAATATCAATTACAAGACTATAGGATTGATGCAAGAGAAACAATTATATTCTGTGACAATACAAGTGCTATTGCTATTACACAGAATCCAGTTTTACACTCTAGATCAAAACACATAGATGTAAGGCATCATTTCATAAGAGATCATGTTGAAAGAAAGGATGTGAAGTTGACAAAGATTCATACTGATTTGAATCTTGCTAATATTTTCACTAAACCTTTATGTGAATCAAGATTCTCAATCTTGAGAGGTAATTTGGGAATGTTAGAATTGTAAGAAGACTCTGTGAAAATCACTAAATTGCTAAGAGAAACCCAGAAAATTGGAAAATCAGTAAAAAGGAAAACTACAGCTGCAAAGTCATTCAACTGTAGGGTCAAACTCTACAGATGTAGACTTAGTTCTGAACTGTAAATTCCTTACCAACTGTATATTTCCAAATTCTAAGGATGTCAACTGCAAACTTAGGAAGTTTACAGTACTTTGTACAATTCTGATAAATAAATGAAACACTACAAAATTCAGAAACTTTTGAACTAAGTTACAGAAATTTTAGATTTTTTTCAGGAATTTTAATTAATAAAATGTGTGAGTACGAGTAAAATTTTAAATAGAATGTGAGTTAGATTTTTGGACAAATTTAATTATAAATTTTGGTCCAGGATTCAAAAGCTCATATATTTTAAGTTTAAGACCGTTTTACCCCTGTTCTTAATAGCAGTTTAAGGAAAGGTATTTAAAGGAATCTTCATCCTTTTATATCTCACTTTAACATTTTGAACCCTCTGAAACCTTAAAACACTCGCTATCCCCTACTTAAAGAAACCAAGAATCATGGCAATGAAAGTTATTTTCGGAGCCCTATTCGATTTTGATGAGATTTTAAAGAAGCATCCCACTGATGCTATGGAAGATGTTGTTAAGCACATAGTGAATCAAGGTATTCACTACTGCATAACTTACAACCCAGAAGTTTATGATGATAAGATCGTATATGAATTCTATCAGAATGCTGAAGTAAATGTAGAGAGGAAGACTTTGTCATTCAAGCTGCAAGATAGGAATGTGAAGATTACAGCTAAAGATATTTGCAAAGCTCTACACTTAAGGCATGGAGGAGACGCTCATGACAATCTCAACTTCGCTGATGAAGATGAGAAATAATGGAAAAGATTCACTGCAAAAAAGCCCTTTCCAAAGAACTGGAAGAGAACGTTCAAGAAGACTGACTTAGCAGTTGAGTACGTTTATCTTTATGAAGCCATTGGAAATGCTTATTATGTAGAACTGGTGCACATGATACAGGTACTATATTAATGTGGGATTTGATGATAGCATTTGTTAAGGACGTAAAAGTTGAAATTGGAGAGCTTTTATTGAGAAATATTGGAAATGATATAGTTGAAGCTGGTAAGAACAAAGGATTTGGTTTGTTCTTAAACTACATTTTGAAGGAATTTGGTTTTTCTTTGTTTAATGGGCATAAAGCTCAACCCATTATAACTCACAGAATTATTGGAAGGGTTAATTTCAAGAGAGGAGCTGTGGATGCTCCTATGGCCCCTGAATCTAAAAGGAGAAAGAAGAAAGCTGAAAGAAGAGTTCTCGCTATAATAAGATCACCTAAAGAACCTGAGAAACAAAGGAAGAAGAAGAGTGTTAGAAGGAAGATTTTAGTGGATGAACCCACTGATTCAGAAGAAGAGATTGATAAAGAGAAAAGGCAGAAGAAACATCACTCAAAGAAAGCTGAAGAAGTTGAAAGTGACAAGTCTACAGCTGTAGACTTGCCAAGGGTATAGTCTGAAGAACAAACTGTTGAAGAACAATTTGAAGCTGAAGTTCCTGAACTTGAAGCTGAACAACACCCTGTTGTTCCAGTTAAAAGGGTTGTTGAATTTGAGGAAGAAACACAGAAGTTTGAGGATTAGAAGCTGGTGAGAGAAGAGCTTGAGAAGTTGGCAGCTGAAGAAAGGAATTTGTTCCAATGGGTAGTTGATTGGACAAATTGCAATGATGTCAATGAACTGATGAAGCCCAATTTTATTGGTGATTTTATTGCTAACAAAAGAAAGAAAGATAAAGGTAAAGGAAAGCAAATTATTGTTGAAGAACCTGCAAGGAAGAAAATCACTAAGTCAGCAGCTGAAGCCTTGAGAGTTGCTCTCATGACTGAAAAAGACCCAGAGGCTCAATATGATGTTGATTATGATGTGGTAAGCACTGAAAGTGATGAAGATGTGCCACAAAGAATTGGTGAAGGAAGCACTCAAATAGTTAAAGCTGAGGGCTTAACTATTTTGGCCAAGAAAGCTATTTTGATGGAGTCTGCAGGAGCTAGTGCTGCAAATCCAGTATTTGCTGAAAAAGATCCTGCTGAGGAGGAATCTGAAAAGGAAAAAGTGGCAAGAAAAGATGAGTCTCCTTGCCAAGAACCCAAACATAAGCCAGATGACAATGATGATGATGGCAATGATGATGCACCAATGGGTGGTGCTCTAGCCCAAGTTCAACCTGAAGCTCAAGAGAAAATTTTGGAAACTGAAGCTCAAACCTCTGAAAATGTCCAAGTTGATGAGCAGATTGTAGATGATACATCGAAGGAGATTGATAAAGACACTTCTCACCCTATCACAAGCATTTTTCAGCAATCTCCACCTGCAATATTCACAATGGAAGAAATCTACAGACATAGAACTCCCCCACTGCAGAGTTACTCACCCCTTGAACTCTCAACTCATCCACACAATCATAAGCATATCACATGCCACACTGCTCTAAACTAGCAACATCTTGGCAAAAATCAACAAGCAAAACAAGGCACATGATAAGCATATGGTTCAACACATCATAGGAACACTAAGAATCATCCTAAACATAGCATGGCAATGAGATTTACGAAACGAACACCCCCCCCAAACTTTTTTAGACCAAGGGTCTAAAAAGTTTGGCAAAGAGTGGAGAAAAGATCATGCAATGCACTCAAATCAAAGCACAATACCACAAGAATCAACACTTAATCTCAAATAGCAATCTAAAAAGCAAGCAACAAAACCTAGGAAATGAAAGCAAATAGGGAGAGAAGTGTAAAGACATACCTTGTGTTGGGATTAAGAATAGGAGAGTGAATTGCTACTTACACGAAAATGTCCTTCTTGGCCAAGTAGTAAGAGAAATCTCCTCATCACACCTTTCTAGAGCTCACAAATTTCATCCATTATCCTTGCAAATCAAAAATTTGAAGAACGAACACACCCCCCAAACTTTTTCGGATCAAGGATCCTAAAAGTTTGGCAAAGAGTGATGAAAATGGGATTTGCAATAAATCAATGAACCAATAAAGCATATACAAGCTCAACTAAACCAAGAAATCACCATATATACCTAGAGGCAACACCCCCAAACTAGGATCAATCATATGCACCAACCAAGGTAAGAAAACATACTACCTCATATCAATGTTCAAGAAATCCAAAACACATCCCTAAGCTTCACATTCCTTCATGAAAACAACGAGCAAACAAAATATCTAACTACCAAGCAAACAACAAAATAAGCAAAAAAATTTTAAGGATGGGTTGCCTCCCATCTAGCACTTGGATTTAACGTCCCCTAGCCGGACGACACCAATGTTAGCTAAATGGCCAAGGATAATTGGCATTCCTCCTATTATATAACAATATCATAGCTTCATGGTTAAGGAAACAAGTTGGATTCCTACCCCATACATCCAATTTCCTTTTCATTCTATACTTGTAAGCCCATGCATTTTTCTCCTCATCTTTTCTCAAAACACTAATCCACCCCCATTTCTCACTATCAAATGTATTCAAGAGGATTTTCAACTCAATCTTATCATTAATCAAGTCAAGAGGTAAGACAAATTCACAATAAACAACATTATCCAATATAGCACAAGTAGAAGAGTCCAAGGGTTTAGAAATGCTCATTTCAAGTGTAGCCTCCTCCTCCACTTCATTTTGTTGTTTTTCTTCAATGATGCTCATGTCCATGAGTGGACCTTCATCTTCCTCTTCTTGTCCTTTCTCTTTTCCTCCTCTTGAATCTTCTCCTTCATTATCCTCCACTTCTTGTTCTTGATTCCTATCAATTTCAACAAAAGGAATGTCATACTCAATATCATCACAAGAAAGATTAAGATCACGATCAAAAGAATCAATAAGAGGGTTAGTGAAACTTTTAAAATAGAAAACTTTTTGAACACAAGACTCTTTAATCTCCTTGAACTCATCATTGTAGAGAAATTTCTTATCAACATCAAAGAAATCATAAAGGTCCTTGTATTCATCATGGTCATCACAATCATCCTCTTCTTCATCCTCTTCACTCTCAATTTCATACTCTTCCAGTTCACTTTCATCTCTTTGCTCTTCTTCTAGTCCATCCCCCTCTTCTTTGTGATCCCTAATCAACATAGCATGAGGATAATTATAACCAATGTCATCAACAATCATAGGAATCTCATATCAATGTAAGCATTAGAAGGATTAATAAATTTTTTAGCATTGAGACAATCTCGTAAAGAAAGATCTTTCTTCTCCTTATGATCACCCTCAACTTTATCTTCCACATTCCCTTCTTCCACCATACTTTCCACTTCCCCTTCAACTTCATCATCTATAATACCCCTATCTTCCTCCTTGTAATAGGATTGGTTGCACAATTCCTCCAATAAGAGCTCTAATTTCTTGTTTATCACATTACAAGTCAATTGTTGCAATTGGAACTCCAAATTTTTTATTTGATGACTTTGAGACATGAGCATTTCATCAAACTTCTTGTTTCTCTCCTCAAAGCACCTTTTACCTTTCATTCTCATTTCTTCCAATTTCTTGAGAATGTGAGCTAAAATTTCTTACTCATAGCTTGAAGAAGTGTCCTCTTGATGGAAGGTCATAAGAAGGTATGGAGTGTAGGAGCATGTATAGTCATGATGAGAGTAGGAATCTTGATAAGACATTTTACAAATCTCACGGGCTCGTTGGGTCAATTGCCCCACTTGGAGCTCTAAGCTCTTGATTTGATCTCCTTGAGCTTGGACAAGTCTATCAATCTTCCTATTTGTCTCTTTAAAACTTCTTTCATTCTCCCTTTGAATTTCTTCAAATTTTTTGAGAATTTGAGCCAGAGCCTCTTCTACATAACTAGGAGGAGTTACTTCTTGATGGCAAGGCATAGGAGAGGGTAAAGTGTAGGAATGTGGATCTTCAAAGGAGTAGAAATCTTGAGATGTATATGAGTTAGAAGGATAAGGAACTTCTTGTGGAGGTGGTGGAATTTGGGTTTGGTTCCATAACATCATCATTATGTGCTTCATACACTTTTCTAACATGGAGATTTTATCAAAAGTGGTTGGGGTTTTAAATGGGTAAAGTTGATAAATGTATGGATTAGGAGATGACATATTTTGTGGAGAATACAAGTAATGGTTGTATTCGCCCATCTTCAAGTGAGTTCACTCCTACAAAAATCAAGCAAGTATCAACACTCACCAAGAATAGTAACAATCAAACAACAAAAATAAAGAAAAGAAATGTAAACAAACATCAACTAGCTTGACAGAGAGACCGTTTCCCCGGCAAAGGCGCCAAAAACTTATTTGCCAAAATCGTGATGATTTCCACGCAAGTGAACGTGGTCGTTGTTGTCGTGGCAAGTTAACCAAGTTAAATATCGAACACAGGGAAACGATGCAATATCAAGCGAGTATTGAGTGTTTACAAAGATGGATAGCTAGGAAAGCAAGAAAGGATCAAGGATTCTATCTACTAATCAAGTAAGAATAGTAAATCCTAACTATCACCTCAAAGAAGTGAGCAAGTGTGAAGTGTACATGGAAGTAATCTTACTATGGTTCCTCTGGAATCCTATCCATCCTAGCATGCAAAAGCTCTCTTGGTGTCTTAGTCAAGCCAACTAGTGTTTAGATCTCTCTACAACACAAGCTAAGGACTCTATTGGGTGTCTAGATCTTTCTACAACTCCCAACACTCAAATTAAGAGGTCTAGGCTAATATGCAATTCTCATTGATCATACAAGCAATATATCAAACACTTGGTATGCATTAGGTTCTTATAGCTCAATTCTTATTTCATTGCTAAAACATATAAGCCTTACATTCCAACTAAACATCCCAAACATTCATACAAGTCATTAATAAGAGAACTAATCCAACAAGATCACTAATTCATGCATAGGATTAACAAGAGACTAAATTCACCATAGTATTCATACGACAATGCAACAAGGAATTAGCCCATTGCTAATTGGTAATGAAGAACAACAATTAACATTCTAAACAACATGATTATGAAGTAAAACAATAGAGTTCAAGAGAACTTACCAAATGTAGATGAAATTGAAATACAATCATCAAACCTTGAAATGCTATCTTGTAATCCGAAGCTCAAAATCATAAAATGAATCGTAGAATTGTAGCTAATAACGAGACTAATCTAATGGAGAAAATGGACTAAAGATCCAATGGATGGATCAAAAGTAATGGTAGAGAGAAGTATGAAATCTAACTAAGAACCCACTAATAACCTCTAGTCTCTTTCTCTAAAACTACCTAATGATCTAACTAATGAAGAATATAGTTGGAGAATTTGATTCTTGGAGTATTTATAGTGCCCACAATGCTTGGTCCAAAATGCCCTTCATTAATCACGCAAAAAGATGAAACAACCCTCGAGATTGGGCCTGTCCGGGCCTCCACACGAGTGCCCTATAGTGGCCGCACGAGTCTGGCTCGTGTGGTCACTCGTGTGATGTAACCTCGAGGCTACAGGAGACTCATATTCACACAGTGGATGTGAATGCACAACTGAGTAGAGAGAATGATCGGTTAACTGAGTCTCTCAGAATGAGAGACACTGAGAAATCCCTCAGGTTAGTAAACCTCCAGGAAGAGTTACTTCATGCCCGGAATAGGCATGATGAGACTCCAATGGTGGTTGAAAGACTGAGCTCGCTGATTGAGACTCGTGACACTGATTTATTTCTTTCTCAGGAACAACAGATGATTGAGCTGATTGCTCTGAGAGGGATGTTCGAAACTGGGTGGCAAGCTCACCTTAGTGCTGAGCAAACAGCTTGGGATCTTTAGCTGATCTCAAAAGAGAATGCTCATCAGAAACTGGTGCTTCAGTACACTACTGGGCTTGAGGCCCTGAAAAGAGAAAATGGGCACCTTGAGGAAAAGCTGAAGAAGTTACACACATCTTCCCAAGTGGTTGATGAGTTAACAAGTTTCTCTCAGCTAAGCGATGGTGCTAAAGGTGGGTTAGGCTATGATGCCTCAAAAGACTCTAAGGGCAAAAAGAAGAGAGGTGCTTCAGGGAGCAACTCTCAGAAAAAGTTTGTCCCTGCCCAAACTGATGACAAGGGCCCCAGTGTTGCTCATCAGGATAATGGCAAAGGGAAGGAGAAAGTGCCAGCTGAACCTGTCAGGCAAAAGGCTGAGGGACCAAAGCCACAACCTAAGGGAAAGGCTAAGGTACCTCACCAGGAGCCGAGGAAGAAGGGCCAAGGGAACTCCAAGGCTCAGCCTCAGAATGCTCAGGGTGGAAGGAATTCTGGTCAGAGGAGGTCTCCGGCAAGGCCAATGAAAACTGAGGTCCAGAAGCCTCAGACAGGGCTCAGAGCCCATCAGGAGCGTCCTAATCCTCAGAGGAGAAGGACAAACCATGTGGCCTCTGAAGGGTAACAGAGACTTGACTCCGATAACTCTCAGGTCAGACCTCAAGTGCCTAGAGGTCAGGCTCGAGCAGCTCCTTCCCAGGACAGACCTCAGCCCAACGCACCCAGGCCAATGAGGAACAGGAGGCCTGCCCCCAGGAACGAATCCAGGGCTCCTGAACCTCAGGCTGACACCCATACACCCTCAACTTCCCAGGCACAAACGAAGAAAAGGACAGTGTATGTTGATGTTTCAGGGAGATAGGTTTACACTTCTGATGCCATCAAAATTGTGAAACAAATCTGGATCCCGAAGGGTATGGCTGACACTGTAGGACCCAATACGAGATGGGTACCTGAGGCCTGATTCTTTTCAGGTCGCAGTGGGCTACAAGAAGAAGAAGGAGGATCAGATGAAGGACTGGTACTTGGACTCGGGGTGTTCTAGGCACATGACCAAATTTTGTGATCTCCTTCAGGACTACGTAGCTTAGGAAGGCCCGCAGGTAACAATTGGTGATAACTCTAAGGGTTTCACCAGAGGATTCGGTACCCTTATTATTGGTTCTGTGAGAGTGCTTAATGTATCATATGTAGAGGGTCTTAGGCATAACCTGCTTTCGGTCAGTCAATTTTGTGACAGTCGATATAGTGTAGAGTTTTCATCTAACATATGCCTTGTGAAAGACAAATCTACACTGCAGGTTCTGATTACAAGGTTCAGAAGAGGCAATGTCTATTTTGCTGATTTTAAGAGCAGCTCCCCTGAAACTTGTTTGGTCGCTAAGAGCTCATCTGAGCTCAGTTGGCTTTGGCATAAACGCCTGAGTCACTTAAACTTCAAGATTATTAACAAAATCTCTCGACTTTCTCTTGTAGAGGGTCTACCTAATGAAGTTTTTAGCAAAGACCACGTGTACGGAGCATGTCAGGAAGGCAAGCAAACCCAAGCCTCATTCAAGTAGAAAGATGCCTTCTCAACTAACAGAGTGCTTCCGCTCCTGCACATGGATCACTTTGGTCCGATTATTCCTGTTAGCATGAATGGTAGGAAATATACCCTTGTTGTTGTTGATGATTATTTCAGGTACACATGGGTTATTTTCTTGCTGAACAAGAAGGAGACTCAGGTCAAGCTTCCGGAGTTACTCAAGAAATTGAGTACTGAACAGGGTCAGAGCATCGTCAGGATCAGATCAGATCGGGGAGCAGCGTTTATTAACTCTATTATAACTAATTTTTGTACTGACCTTGGTATGGCTTATGAGACTTCTGCAGCCAGGACCCCTCAGCAGAATGGGGAAGCTGAGAGAAGGAACCGGACCCTGAAGGAATCTGCCAGGACCATGTTGGCTGAGTCAGGACTGCCCAAGAAGTACTGGACTGAAGCAATCTGTTAGGGTTATACTAGAAAGTATTCTTTTACTTTGTATAACTAAACTGAATCATTGAGCATTATCTGAAATAAATCTTTTATCATTGTGCTTTAGATAAATATGAATGTTATTTATTTATTGCAATCCGTTCATATAATAGTATAAGTTACACTATAGATAAATGTGGTGATCCCCGGATAACTCACAGCAAGATCACATTATCAGTTTCTTGTAACAAGTACTAAATTCAAAACCTAGATGGGATTTGAACACCCCATTGGTAAACGGTTGGTGTGTAGATCCCAGATTGGCTTATCTTGACCAAGGGATTGTACTAGTGCATGATGATGCATTGAAGAGGACCTACAGAGAGGTAATTCTTCCGTACTGATTTATGGGATGAAGAATTAGACCTCAGTGGTCGTTTATTTCTAGACCTTTGTCCCTTAAATAGGACTGTGTGTAATCCATGTGTGGCACTTTATTTTGTTATGGGTAGAGAGTCAATAAGACTCAATACTTTGCATCTTGGGTGACGCCATTGAAAACATGACAATTGCTAAGATTTAATACAGAGGAACGTGTGCTTGGAGAGTCTTGCATGATTAGTCCCCTTGGTGGGCTCTAAACATTCGTCATACTAAATCTTGCAAGTGGAATTTGTTTCCGGTATGATGATAAAGAAGAGTTGTCCTTACTCCAAGGTTAAGATGTTAAATTAATTAAAGCGTTCAGTGGCTTGATTAATTAACGGACAAGAGAATCTTAAACACGGGAAATAATGATCGGGAGCCATATGATTGTAATATGGGTTAAGATGGTTAGTGCAACATTAATCCTATAGTGGAGTGAGATTAATGTTAATGGGTTGAATGACATTGGGCTCAATGTTAGAATTCAAGGCCCATTAGGAGGTCCAATCTTAATTCTCCTAAAGGCCCATCAAGTAGCCCAATTAAATATCCAACAATTGACAAGATGATTAAAAATAAAAGAAATATTTTGGGCCCATTTTGTATTAATTTTTTCGAAAATAATAATATATTAAATTCATGAGAGATTTTATGAAAAATAGATATGTATCTTGAATACAAGAATATCTAATAAAATCAAGATCTCATTGAATTAAATATAAGGTGTATTTTTCGAAAATTAGGCATGAAAAAGAATATCAAGAATTAAATATTTAGTATTCAAGATTATCAAGATTAGAATATTTGATATTCATGATAATCAAGATTTGAAATATTAGATATTCAAGAACTTGTATTCTTGTAGGTCCCGAAACAAGTATAATCAGTGTATGGGGGGAATACACTGATGTCAGATTTTCCTAAATCTCAGGAAAATGCTCTTTCAGACTTAGTCAGGAAGCTCCTAAAAATGTTCAGTGTACTGATGGTCCTCAGGGGCAGCAGGGACGGATCAACAATGAACCAGTTAAGCTAAGTCAGAGTTTTGCTCTCAGAAGCTCAGTAGAGATAACAATCCTACTGACCGCTCGAAAGTTAGTTAGTTAGGATACTATCTAAGTAAGCTCAGTTTGGTGCAGAATATGAGCCCTTAAGTGTTTACTCATTTTAGTTCTGAAAACTTATCAGTTTGCTTAGTGAAAATGTGGTTAAGGCTGGTGCACAGTTTACTGATCAGGATGACAAGTCAGTCCTGATGGATTTTCAGAAACAATGCAAGTATGCTTCAGTTTAATATGAATGACAGTTTATGATCCTGAGCAAATAGTAAATCAGCACGCAAGGGTCTTTTTAACGTGGTTCAGAGATAACCAACTCCTACGTCCACAACTTGATTGAACAGGAAGCTATCCTCAAAACCTTGAGGATATGTACTTAGGTTTTACGTGCCAAGGGACACGAGTAGCCAACTTCCTCTCTAAGGAACTGACCCCTGGGCATTTTACAAGTCCCAGTCCTTCCTACCAACCAACTCACAACCTGAGGGGTTTGGTATTCACGTTTCCAACTATTGTGTATTGATCCTTCTAACAAATCAGTTCTAAGGATAGGATCAATACTCTAAGCTATATACAGAATAGATTCCTACTACAACACTAGGGAAATTTAAGGTTTCAGAGTGTTGCTCCAAATGAACTTTGAGTGCTTGGAATCTTGAGAGTTTCTCTTGGATGTTGCTCCAAATTTAAGGTTTCAATCCGTTAGAAGTAATCCGTTTCAAACCTTCCTATTTAGGGTAGGTGCAGAAGTTGGTTGTCCTTGTCTGATAGAGACTACACCTACTATGGCAAAGTTTCTGATCCGCCGCCTGCACCTCTGAGAAGCATTAAATGTGCTCAGTCTCCGTACATACGTGTCGCCTTCTAACTGGTTGTTTGTCCAACGGCTAGTTTGTCGGCATTGACTTTATTGACCCTCGTATATTTATAACTCTGAGTTCCTCGTTCTTTACTCAGCATAAATGTTTGTCTTATGTTAGAGACTCTGACATTCATTCTGCTTCATCAGACTTCCATTCGCACGTGTAACCTTTAGGTCTCAGGACTTACAAGTATCAGGTTAACTGATACTAGGCCCAAGTCAGGACTTATGAACATCAGAATGACGTTCAGCCTGATCAAGGTTACTTGTGCCCTCACTGATAGAGACTTCCCTAAGCATGCTTAGTCTACTCAATTCTGTCAGGATCAGTGGTCTTCTTCAGGATGGCTTCTAGCCATCTTCAGGACTCATCCTAGGTTTTTCAAGTTCAGCTTCAGGTTGATTATCTTCAGGACGATCAAACCTTCAGGGTTGGAGATACTTCAGACTTCAGACTTCAAGGACGTCTCCCTTAGTCTTCACTCCTCAGTACGTTCTCCCTGAACTGAATACCTGTGAATAGAAAATCTATTCTAACCTATCTATCCTGAGCCTATCATCCTGGCAAACTATACTTAGGCAAATTCATCAAGTGGTTTTGGGATCTAATCAAAACACTCAGATTGTCCAAACAATTCTCACTATAAATATAAGATGATACAAGACTTCACTACAGACATTATTATTCTTTAAAAAAATTTCAAAAATTACCAGTACTTGGGCAATAAATATTATTCTTTCCTTGTGTTGTGATTATTCGTGTGGCCTCCCACCGGGTGTACGAATAAGGACAAGGGAATACTTGAGAAGGCCTTTAAGGTTAATCAAGTCGAGGTTGATATCATCAAAGCAAAGGGACTCACAGACAATCACAAAGGACGCCTTTGATCTCAACAAGCCTTGCGAAAGCAGCTCAACCAAAGTCGCCTTTTGTCTCAGAAACTGCCTTTTCTCCAAGAGGTATAATTCACTAAATCTCTTAGTTCCGTATGTTTAAGGCTTTACGTGATATTATATGTTCATAAGTTTTGCATGCAAAGCCTGTTGTTGGTATACAATTATTTGATTTAATTATGTTTAAATCATGATATTAATTGTAGACTTAAATTTGTATTTAACGTAAATCCTGAACAAAAGGCACCTTATGAAACTTGGAACAATCAACACTGCTTGCTACACTCAGAACCAATCTATGCTGAACAAACAACATGCTCAGACACCTTATGAAACTTGGAACAAGAGGAAGCCTCGCATCTCCTATTTCAATATTTTTGGGTGTAAGTGTTTCATCCTGAACAATGGGAAAGACCAGCTTAAAGCCTTTGATAGCAAGTCTGATGAGGGAGTTTTCTTACGATACTCCTCAGTCAGCAAAGCTTTCAGGGTGTATAACTGTCGGACCCTTTGTGTGGAGGAAAAACCTCATGTTGTGTTTGATGAGACTGCATCAGAGCGTAGAAAACAGGTTCCGAGTCCTAACACTTAGGGGGTTACCAAGAGGGTGACAAGACTGAGCCTGAAGAATCCTGAGTTCAAGGTTAAATTCATAAATTCTCCCAAGGGATGGGATGATGATGACGATCAGGATGGACCTCAGGCCAACCCTCAGCAAGCCCCTGTCTCGGAGAATGTTGAGTCTCAGACGGAGGCACAAACTCAACCAGAGGTACGTACTATCGGTGATGATGCTTCTGCACCTGACACGGTTACTGAGTCCAACTCCGTAGGGGGAAACAATGTCCCTGATATTGTACAACCCTCAGGGAATGACTCAGTGTCCCCTATTCTTGCTCGTTCCGCTTCTTTGCCTGTTATTGTTGAGACTAACATTTCAGGATCAGGTGAGGGAACGTCACCAGCTCCCAGTGCAGCCGTCAGCAGGAGGCGGTGGCTAGATGATCACTCATTGGCTGACATCATTGGTGATGTCAATGAGGGGGTCAGGACAAAGTTGTCCTTTGGTGAAAGCGCTATATTTTGTTGTTTCTTGTCTGATTAGGAACCTAAGAGCATAGAAGAAGCTCTTGCTGACCCCAGATGGATCCTAGCCATGCAGGATGAGCTCAATCAGTTTAAGCGGAATCAGGTTCGGGAGTTAGTTGAGAGACTTAGGTGTCAACATGTTATTGCCGCAGAGTGGGTCTTCAAGAACAAGAGGGATGAGAAGAATGTTGTTGTGAGGAACAAGGCCAGACTAGTGGCAAAGGGTTACTCTCAGGCCGAAGGAATCAACTATGATAAGACCTTTGCTCAAGTCGCAATGTTGGAAGCAATCAGGTTGTTTCTGGCATATGCAACATTCAAGAAGTTCAAGGTGTATCAGATGGACGTGAAGAGTGCTTTTCTGAATGGTGTACTGAACGAGGAGGTTTATGTGGAACAACCTCCTGGGTTCGAAGTTGGTGACAAGGTATATGACCTGAAGAAAGCTCTTTATGGCCTGAAGCAAGCTCTGAGAGCTTGGTATGATACACTTTCCCAATTCCTGATAGACCACGAGTTCGTGAAAGGAAGAGTGGACAGGACCCTCTTCAGGATATCCGAAGGGGAAGACATTCTCTTGGTTCAGATTTTTGTGGATGACATAATATTTGGGTCACCTAATCTGAAGCTTTGTGAGAATTTCTCAAAACTGATGACGGCGAAGTTTGAGATTTCAATGATGGGAGAGATGAACTTCTTTCTAGGTCTTCAGGTCAGGCAAACTGACTCCGCAATCTTCATAAATCAGCCCAAGAATGCGAGGGACTTGATTCAGAAGTTTGGAGTTCAGTCCAGCAAAGTCTCACGTATTCCTATAAACACAAATGAGAAGCTGGATCCTGACAAGGAGAGGACCTTAGTGAATCAGACTGAGTATAGGGCACTAATTAGATCTTTATTGTACCTGACTGCAAGTCGTCCTGACATCACCTATGCAAACGGAGTTTGTGCAAGGTATCAGTCTGATCAGAAGAAGAGTCATCTAGAGAGTGCCAAAAAGATATTGAAATACCTGAAGGGTACAGTCAATTTAGGACTTTGGTATCCCTCTAATGACAACCTAGAAGTGACTGGTTATTCAGATGCAGATTATGGAGGCTGTAGACTTGATAGGAAATCAACTATAGGCACATGTCAGTTTCTAGGAAGTAAACTGATCTCTTGGTATTCCAAGAAACAAACAAGTGTTGCAACGTCTACTACTGAGGCTGAGTATATGGCGGCAGGCAGTTGTTGCTCCCAAATCCTTTGGTTGAAGCAACAACTGAGAGACTACCAAGTTGAGGCCACTGAAGTCCCAATTTATTGTGACAATAATAGTGCCATTGCCATATCCCAAAACCCAGTCTTACACATAAGGTGTAAGCATGTAGACATCAGGCATCACTTTATAAGAGATCATGTTGAAAAGAAGGATATAAGGATGGAAAGGATCCCTAATGACAAGCAGAGAGCTGACATCCTTACTAAGGCTTTGCCTGAAACCAGGTTTGTTGAGTTGTCAGTAGAGTTAGGACTTATTGACCCAGGCATAAAAGGTTCAGTCTGAATCTCAGTTCAGAATGCATAAGGTCAGGGGGAATGACTAACTAAGGATCACGTTGAAGGAGTTGTAGAGAGAGAGTGAATGGTTGAAGGGGGAACAGTCAGTATGAAAGGATGATCAGTGTAGACTGACTAAGATTCAGGACACTGAATTCAGGGCTTGTCACCCTGATAGGTCATTTGTGGTATCAGTCAGATAACAAAATCTGACTGACTAGTATGTTTCCCGATTTATTTTCAGTCATCATATCTTGCTTGCATCATCTTTGATACAATTTGCTGAGTTGTCAAATTAAATCTTTTTATCATGTAATCTCAACCGTTCATTTATTATTTAGTTATTATTTTTTGCAATTATTTTAATTAAATACGGACATGCTCTGACGCGCAGTTAATGCAAAATGGGCGGGAACGGTTTTCAATAAAGTTTTGAATCATTAGCTTTGAAAACTGAAAAGGCTCAATCCGCATTCATACATTTCCATCATTTTAATCTTAACCGTTGAATCTCATAAGTCACGATTTCTGAGCCGTCCGATTAAAACTGGATTTTAGTATAAATAAGGGAAGTTTTTGTCATTGCAATCTTTATGCACTCATATCTTTCCCTTACTATATTTTCTCTCTGCTAACTGCTTCCCTTCATATCTTCAAATCTTTATCATAGCTTCTCTATCAGTTGATTCGTTCTTAGGAAATCTATTACATTTAAGGAACGAAATATGTTGGGAACTTGTTGGTGATTTCTCCTCGAATCACCCAGACATTTTCCCTAAGAAGGAGTTATTCGAGAATACTAGGTTGCTTCATTTTATCACTGCAAAGCCTCAAATACTTCATCCTCGTCTTGTTGCTGCATTTTATTTGAAGATGCAGAAGAACAAGGAATCGAATGAATGGGAGACCTGCATCCCATTGTTTTCTTGTGTGAAGCAGAAAAATGGTGAAGATGAACTCAAGAGGAGTTGGGTCACCATTAACATAAGGCAGAAGATCAAGGTGTTGTTCAATCTTTCGCATTCTGGACGCAACCCAGTTGAATATGGGGTTGTTGATTAGAGGGATTACCTTCAGTCTCTTTGTGATGGGGATGTTCCTCTGAAGGCAGGGTTGAACAAATCTGTGTTGAGGACACCCAATCATCACTTCTTTGACTTGATTAGTCAGGGAGTGATGGGGATTGCTGGAGGATTGGAGCAGATCTCTAGGCTAAAGTTGAACATAATGATGGCAATCAAGGATGCCTCTTTGCACTCATTCAACTGGGAAGAATACTTTTTGAAACTCTTGGTGGCTGAGACCAAGAAGATCAAGTATTCACCTGAGTTTCAGGCAACGTTTGAGTCCAAAATGCACTTTGGCACAAAGGTCTCCCTGGTCTTAGAGACTTTGGCTCTTGGAGATGTTGATCAGGCTCAATCCATCGAGATCCCGTCAATGGTTGACCTCTTCAGGGACTGGTAAACATCCTTAGAAGAAGAAAAGGATCCTGAAGAAAGCTCACGCGAGCACGACTGGAGGAGTCAAGGCTCAGGCGAGCAAGACTTCAGGGACTCAGTCTCAGCAACCAGCAGAGGAAATGCCCAACAAGCCCTCTGGACCCAAGCAACAGACGTTGAAGTTCATATATCCCGGTTCAGAGCGAGAGAAGAAACTTGTGGAAGAGGAAAAGACTCAGCAAGTAACTCCGGAGGGGGAACCTGCTCAGACTGTCCTAGAGGTTGCTCCCATTGCTTCCATTCCGGAGGTTGCACCCTCAGATCCAACGCTGTTTGTCCTTGAGCAAGACACGGCTGACGATCAAATCCTCAATGTTGTCTCAGAATATCAGGGCGTGGAGGTCCAGTCTGATGAGGGTCAGGGGGAACCTGTTGCTGCTGACAATAGCAAAAGTAGCAAAGGTAATGAAGATAGGAAAGTGGAGGCTGCTGAAAGCAGCAAAGGTGATGAAGGTAGGATGGAGGAAGTCGTTGGGAAGGAGGCTGAAGGAGTGCAAGCTAAAACACCATGGCCATTCCACGCGCCTGATGAGATGCTTCTACCTGATTTTGAGGTCGTGGCAAGGGGAAGGGCGGCTGATGTAGTGGATAAGAGATTTCCTGATCTTTTTGCTGCTCAGAAGGAGGCAGTAGTGCAGCTTCGCACTTATGCCATGATCCGAAGTGCCACATGGCCTGAACTTGGTCAGCTGGGCGAAGTGAAAGGATAGGACAAAATGGCTGATGACGAAGCAGCTCTCTTTGACCACTTCGAGGTAAATTCACTCCATCACCTGATAAAAATTGCTGATTTTGTCAAGACTGTCAGGAGAATTTACCCTGAGGCTCCGGCTGCTAAGCCTGGAAGAGAAGGACATGGAATGAAACTGGCAATAGTTCCGCATGGTGAGGCTCAGGTTGAAAATCAGGTGGCTGTTCAGGAGGTTGTTCAGCCTGAACTGGATGTTCAGATGGTGGAGAAGGAGAAGGAGAAGGAAGGAGGGAAAAAAGTGATAGAGATTGCTGAGACCGATCAGCAAGGTGCGACTGATGTGATTAGTGCACCGGCCGATGACGCACTCCTTGGACCCGGGACTGCTGAGGCTTCTCGAGAGGTTTTGAGTGATCTTGTCAAAGTTCCCGGTGGAAAGATTCAGAAAAGATGGGCATAGGGACGAACATTGAGTGCTATCAACCGTCAGCTCAACATCCACAATACGAGGATTAATCAGTTCAATCTGACTGCTGGACTGATTAACAATCGTATGAAGAAGGTACACCGGGACCATAATGAGATGGCAAGGGAGATGAATGCTACGATTGATCTCCTTGGTCAGGTTGGGATAACTCACTCAGTGAAACTATCAATTGCGGCTGAACAGGCATAGGGGACCATTCGGGCTTGCAACCAAGCAGGAGTCCGAGATAGCCAAATTTCTTGATCAACAACTAAATGAACGGGTTGCTCAGCTGGTCGATGCTAAGATGGCTACGCTAAAGGAAGATTTGAAAACTGAGTTACTGAGTGAAATGTCCGAGGAGGAGAAGAAGGAGATTCAGCGAGCCCTGGATTCAAGGTTGGGAAGCCTTGAGGGCAAAGTGAAGTCGGAGCATTCAGAGGCGATTAAGGGACTCAGTGTCGATCTGAGAGGTATGGTAAATCAGATCGGACGTGTTCAGGATAAGCAGCAGGAGATGGCAGATCAGTTCAAAATCCTCGTTGGTTCAGTTGAAGAAGTAGTTGGCAAAATCAACGAGGATGATGCCAAAAAGGGGGAAGAAAGGAAGCAAATTTCAGGAAAAGGCAAGAAGAAAGTCTTCCCCACTTAACTGAAAGCTGCGGACAAGAAGAGAACCAGGTCCGTCTCTGCCGCTGAGACTGCTGAAGGCTCAGATCCAAAGAGATTGAAGTCATCTGAGGATCCTGCCCTGGAGTCCCTTTACACTGAATTGGAAGAAGGGTTGAACCCCTGAACGCCCACTCCGATGAAAGTGGTGATGACTGAGTCGGAGAAGCAGGCGAAGATGAAGGAGAATTCGCTACTCAGTCAGATCCAGCGCTTGAAAGAGAACCAAGAGTATCTGACTTCGCAGATTCAGAAGCAAAAGAAAGTGCCATCTGGATCTCGGAAGAAGACTCAGAGGAAGATAGTGGTCAATCAGGGTCAGGGCCCTCCTCCACTTCAAATGGTTGAGGATTTCATTCCTGTGGAGATGTTGGAGGTTTGGATTCCAATCCTGAATAGATGGGCATATCTATTCTATGTGGTGGGGTTATGGGACGATCTGAATGAAGATAAAGATGTCATTCTCCACCACTGGATGGAGCAGGAGCACCCTGGTCTTTGGGCTGAAATTATCAGACATGCTGACATAGCAGGAGTTGAGATCGCTCCGCCAGAATTCATCAAGTATCCTCCTCCACTCTTTGGGAACTCAAAGCAACTGGACCGGAAATCAATAACAGAAGAAGTCGTTAGAGTAGGACGTGTTGCCGGGGCAGTTGGTGATCGGAACAGGGATGAATCAGATCCTGGACCGAGTCTAAGAGAAGTATGAAATTCCTCTTGCTGATTGGAATAAGGATGAAGAGTAGTTGTCAGGAGTTAGTTGTCAGGAAAATGTTGTAATAGCTTCAGGATAACTTGTACCTTCAGATCAATTAATGAAGTTATTTTATTTTCCTGAGTACAACTTCTTGTTGACTCCTGAATTTACTTTTCCGTATTCCTATCAAGAACTGTACTAACCCATTCCTTGTTTCCATCTTATAGACTAAGTGCCTAGTTTATCAAGAGGTACTGAGTTATTTCACTGACTAAGTCAGTTGATTGTATACATGGTTAGGAATTTTCTTAAGGGTTTTGACATCATCAAAAAGGGGGAAATTGTTGGGACAATCTGAATGTTTTGATTAGATCCCAAAACCCCTGATGATCTGCCTAAGTACAGTTAGTCAGGATTATCTAGTTCAGGATAGTCAGGTTAGGGATTCAGTTCAGGGGTAACGTATTGAAGACAGAAGTATATTAGAGTCGACCAAATCATCTGAAGTCTCAAATGCAATTCATCTTGAAGAAGATCAGAGTCAGTCTTGCTGAAGATTGACTGAACTGAAGCTGAAGACCGAAGCTTGAAGATCCATCCTGAAGAACATCCAGAGTACCATTGGCTGATGTTTCTACTGAGTACACTAAGCATGCTCAGGACAGAACTTAGTCAGTGAAGGGTAGTGTAACCTATCAGGCTGAGCTTAATGCTCATAAGACCTGACTTAGGCCTTGAGTCAGTTTATCTGACTCATGTAAGTCCAAAGTAAAAAGGTTACACATACTGTGCTGAATAACCTATTAGGCCGAGATGAATGCTCGTAAGACCTGACTTGGGACTTGGGTCAGTTTATCTGATCAATGTAAGTCCAAAGCAAAAAGGTTATTTATGCTATGGGACAGTTGGCATTTATGTTAACACCTGATAGACAAAGAGAATGTCAGTGGACTCCATTAAAGATAAACATTTATGCTGAGTAAATGACAAGAAACTCGGAGTATTGAATGTACGAGGTAGGACAAGTGTCAGACGATCAACTAGCCGTATGAACGGAGAGCCAATCGCCTTTTGACATGCATGTACGGAGTCTGCGCAGCAATTAATGCAGCATTTAATGCGTCTCAGAGTTATAGGCGGTGGGATATATTTTCCAGAATAAGCATGGGAAAAAGGTCAACAAGTACTTCTAGCCTGCAACCACCATAAAATAGGAAGATTTGGGTGGATATCCTCCAACGGATCTATTTCAAATCTCTCCTATAAATGCAGAGAGCCTTGCACCCATTCAAGGCTAACGGGAAATTTCCAAGCGAAAGCTCTCAAGAATCCAAGCACTCAAAGCATACTTTGAACAACACTCTGCAATTAAATTTCCCTAGTGTTGTAGTAGGATTCACTCTGTATTTGCTTAGTTTTGATAGCTCTAATCTTTAGCACTACCTTGTGTTGCTAGTGATATCCTTAGTTGGAAACCAAGAATACCAAACCACTCAGGGTGTGAGATTGGTTGGTTAGAAGGACTGAGACTTGTAAAATGCCCAGGGGTCAGTTCCTAAGAGAGGAAGTTGGCTATTCGTGTCCCTTGGCACGTAAAAACCAAGTACCTATCCTCATGGTTTTGAGGGTAGCTTCCTGTTAAATCAGGTTGTAGACGTAGGAGTTGGTTATCTCCGAACCACGTTAAAAAGACCCTTGTGTGCTGATTTACTTACTGCTCAGGATCATTACAGTCATCATATGAAACTGAGCATTATGCATGGTTTTGATCTTCAGGCTGAATCAATCATCCTGACCATTAAAATTGTGCACCAGCCTTAACCACCATTTACTAAGCCAAACTCAGAGAAAACATTTTCAGAAACTAAGGGCTCACATTCCGCACGTACTCTAGCTTACTGAGATAGTAGTCCAACTGATTTGCTTACGAGCAGTCAGTAGGTTTGTTATCTCTACTGAGCTTCTGAGCACACGACTCACACTCAGCCTATATGACTCCATTACTGACTTGTCCCTGCTGCCCCTGCGAACTATCAGTTTTGCTGAGTAACATCAGGATCTTCCTGACTGAGCGTGTTAGAGCATTTTTCTGAACTTTCAAAAAATCTTATATCAGTGTAATCCCCCCATACACTGATTTATACTCGTTTCGGGACCAACATTCCCATTCTCAAAGATGGAATCTATTTCTCAAGGGGAACGACTGCTTCAATGTCGTATACTAAGGAGTTAGGAGTAGTTTGCGTGGGTGTTCTCAAAGTGGTTCGATAAGCCCATAGTGCTTCACTCCTTCGCTCATGCCAATCTAGTTTCGACTTAGATACCACTTTCTTCAACAAGTTGCACAGAGTTTTGTTGAAGGCTTTGTCAAGTCCGTTCGCAGCAGCGTTGTACATAGAAGACTTTCTTTACTTGAAGTCGAACTTTTGATAAATTTGTCGATGTGGCTGTTGATGAATGACGTCCCATTATCGGTGATGATGTAGTGTGGAACCCATATCTGCGACATTCTCTTTCTTCACTTCTCTCAACGGCACAGCTTCGGCCCACTTAAAAAAGTAATCAGTTGCGGCTCGAATGTATTAATGTCTACCGGAAGACTTCGTCAGTGGTCCGACCACATCAAGACCCCAAGCGTCAAACGGTCAAGAGGCGACGGTTGGATGTAGCAGCTCCGGTGTTGGTGTATTAGATTCGCGTGAACTGACATGCTTGACATCTTCGCGCATACTCCATGAAATATTTCATCATGGTAGGCCAATAGTAACCCAATCTCTTTATCCGAAAGTGCAACTTGGGTCCCGATTGTTGAGCACCACAGATTCTCGAGTGAGCTTCCTCTATTTATTGACTAGTCTTTTCATCACTTAGACATCTCAAGAAGATCCCATCAAATGATCGTCTGTAGAGTACACCTTTGTAATATATAAATCCTCCTGAGCCTGAGGTTTGATATCAACTCTTTGCTTCACATCGCTTGGCAACTTTTCATACTTCAAGTAGTCAACGAACGGCTAACGCCAATCTTCCTTCTTAATTTCATATACTTCGACGGCATGACTTTCTTCATCTTCTTCTTCTTCATCTGAATCATCTTCAAAGATAGGTGGCACGACCCAACTTTTGCATATTGATATACGGACTTCCTTTTTGGTAGGGCGATTGCAGAAGTAAGTTTTGCCAAGGCATCGGCTTGCTTGTTATCGTTCCTCGGAATATGATCGATCTCTACACCTCCAAGATAATTCATGAGCCATTGAGCGTATTTGTGATATGGGAGCAGCTCGAGCTTCTTGACCTCGTACAATCCAAGCACTTGGTTCACTATCAACTTAGAATCTCCATACACCTTGAGGCATAGTTGCTTAACATCTACCGCCATCTCTAATCCAAGTATGAGTGCTTGATACTCAACAACATTGTTGGAGTAGTTCTTTGTCAAAGTGAACAAATATGGTAGAACTTCTCCATTGGAAGTCACAAGACACGAACCTAGCTCCAGCTCATTCTCTTTGAGCGGACCCATCAAAGTACATCTTCTAAGGGGGGGAGACATCAACAGCTAAGACATTTTTATCCGGGAAATCATCTGATAGCTCCCATTCGGCAGGCATTGGATGTTCAGCGAGGAAATCCGAGAGGATCTTTCCCTTTACGGCCTTTTGGGGTACATATATAATTTCAAACTGTTGCATTTGGAGGTACCATCTCGCAAGTCGGTTTGAAAGAACTTGTTTTGTCATGACGTACTTTAATGGATTGACCATTGACACAAGATGAATGGTGCCGGCTTGAAAGTAATGCTTCAACTTTTGAATAACAAATATCAATGCTAGACAAAGCTTCTCGATCGGAGAATATTTCAACTTGTTCTGAGTCATCCTTCTACTCAAGTAGTACAACGCGCTTTCCTTTCTTTCTTCATTTACTTGTGCGATTAGAGCCCCTACCGAGCATTCTTGAGCAACAATGTAGAGAATCAATGGGCGCCCATGTGCCGGAGTAATTAATACGGGCAGCTTCATTAAGTAGGACTTGATACTTTTGAAGGCACTGCTGCATGACTTATCGCATACAAATGGCGATCCTTTCTTCATAAGCGGTTGAATGGCTGACATCGACAGGCCAAGTTTGACCTGAATCTTCTAAGATAGGCTAACTTTCCTTGAGTGCTTTTAAGCTCGTAAATATTGCGAGGCTCTAGAATCTTCAAGATTGCATCAATCTTTGCTTGTTCAATTTCAATCCCTCGTTGGCGAACAACGAATCCAAAAAAATTTCCTAACTTGACTCCAAATGCACACTTTAATGAGTTCATCTTGAGTTTGTAGCGTCTTAGACGTTCGAAGATTCTCCTTAGATCATAAAGATGGTCCTCTCTCTTCTTTGACTTCACCACTAAATCATCCACATAGCACTCTACGTTCTTATGGAGCATGTCATCAAAAATATTTTGCATAGCTCTTGGATATGTAGCCACAACATTCTTTAGCCCGTAGGGCATCACTTTGTAGTAATAAATTCATTTTGGAGTGTGAGAT
This sequence comes from Prunella vulgaris, assembly GCA_026898435.1. Classification (NCBI taxonomy): domain Eukaryota; kingdom Viridiplantae; phylum Streptophyta; class Magnoliopsida; order Lamiales; family Lamiaceae; genus Prunella; species Prunella vulgaris. The sequence goes on along the minus strand of JAPKLY010000779.1, from coordinate 93,414 downwards.
GTAGTGAGTTCCTCATCATTTGGCGACATACGAATCTGGTTATAGCCTGATGACCCATCCATGAAAGTTTGTGATTCATGACCTGTTGTTGCATCAATCATAAGTTCGGCAATAGGTTGAGGAAAATCATCCTTGGGGCATGCGATATTTAGATCTCGAAAGTCAACAAAAACGTGTATCTGGCCATTCTTCTTTCTCACTAGAAAAATGCTTGAAATCCATATGGGGATTTCACTTCTCGGATGAAATGAACTTCAATGAACTTATTAACTTCTGTTTCAAACAATGGGACTAGATCTGGTTAAAATCGACGTTGAGCTTGCTTACTGGGCTAACTCATTCTTTGATTGAGAGATGATGCACCGCGACCTTTGGATACAAACCCGGCATTTCTTTGTATGACCATGCAAAGACATCATTGAATTCTTGCAATAGTTCGATGTATGCTTTTTCTTCATCACTTATCAAGAAAGCACTCAAGTAGGTTAGAAGAGGATCGTTAGGGTCACCCAAGTTGATTTCTTTTAGTTCATTGACTGTTGCTTTAACACATTCTTCAAGTTTCGGAGGAGCGCCCTAGGCAACTTCTTCTTCCATCTGATTATCTTCGTAAATAATGATATAATTTACGGTAGCAATTTCTTCGCTGGATCTTCTTGAAAAGTCCACACATACTGTTTGCCAAAATCGTGATGATTTCCACGCAAGTGAACGTGGTCGTTGTTGTCATGGCAAGTTAACCAAGTTAAATATCGAACACAGGGAAACGATGCGATATCAAGCAAGTATTGAATGTTTACAAAGGTGGATAGCTAGGAAACCAAGAAAACAATCATGGTTTCTATCAACTAAATCAAGAAGAAATAGTAAATCCAAACTATCACCTCAAAGAAGTGAGCAAGTGTGAAGTGTACATGGAAGTATCCTACTGTGGTTCCTCTAGAATCCTATCCATCCTAGCATGCAAAAGGTCTCTTGGTGTCTTAGTAAAGTCAACTAGTGTCTAGATCTCTCTACAACACAAGATAAGGGCTCTATTGGATGTATAGATCTCTCTACAACTTCCAACACTCCAATTAAGAGGTGTTAGGCTAATATGCAATTCTCATTGGTCATACAAGCCAAATATCAAACACTTGGTATGCATAAGGTTCTTATAGCTCAATTCTCATTTCATAGCAAACCATATAAGCCATACATTCCAATTAAACATCCCAAGCATTCATACAAGTCATTAATAGGAGACCTAATTACCACTTACACGAAAATGTCCTTCTTGGCCAAGTACGAAGAGAAATCTCCTCATCACACCTTCTCAAGCTCATAAATGTCATTGCAAATCTACAATTTGGAGAACGAACACACCCCCCCAAACTTTTTTCGGATCAAGGATCCTAAAAGTTTGGAAAAGAGTGATGAAAATAGGATTTGCAATGAAGTAATAAATCAATAAAGGCATATATAAGCTCAACTAAACCAAGAAATCACCATATATACCAAGAAGCAACACCCCCAAACTAGGATAAATCACATGCACCAACCAAGGTAAAAGAACACACTACCTCACATGAAGCAAATCTAAACAATTAACACTATCTAAACTACAAAGTAAACCTAATAAGAAAAAAAAATTTAAGGATGGGTTGTCTCCCATCTAGCGCTTGGATTTAACGTCCCCTAGCCGGACGACACCATTGTTAGCTAAATGGCCAAGGATAATTGACATCCTCCCCATCATATATCAATCTCAAAGCATCATGATCAAGGAAACACGTAGGATTTCTACCCCACACCCCTACTTTCCTTATCATTTTGAACTTATAAGCACAAGAAAATTCATCTTTTCTTCTCAACCTAATCCACCCCCATCTCCTACTATAAAAAATATTCAAGAAGATTTTCAATTCAAGCTTATAATCAATTATATTAAGAGGTAAGACATATTCACAATGAACAACAATATCAAATAAAGCACAAGTAGAAGAGTCTAGGGATAAAGAAATGCTTATTTCATTTGTATGCTCCTCCTCCACTTTATTTTGTTGTTCTTTTTCCATTAAGCTCAAGTCCATGAGTGGACATTTATCTTCCTCTTCTTGATCATCTTCCTTTCCTCCTCTTGAATCATCTAAATTACCCACATCTTCCTCCTCCAACTTTGCTTCACAAATCTCTTGGGCTTGTTTGGCAAATTGCTCCACTTGGAGCTCTAAGCTCTTAATTTGATCTCCTCGAGATTTGAACAATTTATCTAACTTCTCATTAGTCTCCTCAAAGCTTCTTTTGGCATCCTTTCGAATTTCTTCAAGTTGATTTAGGATGTAAACTAGAGTATCATTAATATGGCTTTAAGGAGCTTCTTCATGATTTGGATCCTCATAAGAGTAAGGGTTAGGAGAATAAGGAATTTCGTGTGGAGGTGGCGGTTGATATGGGTGAGGTTGATATGGACGATATGTGTCTTGTGGGGAATACGAGTAATGGTTGTATTCGACCATCTTCATTTGAGTTCACTCCTACAAAAACAAGCAATTATCAACACTCACCAAGAATAGTCAAAAGCAACAAAGAAATAAAGAAAAACAAAGTAAACATCAATACAAGCCTAACAAAGTGATCGTTTTCCCGGCAACAGCGCCAAAAACTTGTTTGCTGAAATCGTGATGATTTCCACGCAAGTGAACGTGGTCGTTGTTGTCGTGGCATGTTAACCAAGGTAAATATCGAACACAGGGAAACGATGCTATATCAAGCAAGTATTGAATGTCTAAAAATGTGGATAGCTAGGAAAGAAAGAAAACAATCATTGTTTCTATCAACTAAATCAATAAGAAATAGTAAATCCTAACTATCACCTCAAAGAAGTGAGCAAGTGTGAAGTGTACATGGAAGTAATCCTACTATGGGTTCCTCTAGAATCCTATCCATCCTAGGATGCAAAAGGTCTCTTAGTATCTTAGTCAAGCCAACTAGTGTCTAGATCTCTCTACAACATATGGTAAGGGCTCTATTGGATGTCTAGATCTCTTTACAACTTCCAACACTCCAATTAAGAGGTCTTAGGCTAATATGCAATTCTCATTGGTCATACAAGCCAAATATCAAACACTTGGTATGCATAAGGTTCTTATAGCTCAATTCTCATTTCATAGCTAACCGTATAAGCCATACATTCCAATTAAACATCCCATGCATTCATACAAGTCATTAATAAGTGAACTAATCCAACAAGATCACTAATTCATGCATAAGTTTAACAAGAGACTAAATTCACCATAGTAATCATACAACCATGCAACAAGGAAATTAGCCCATGGCTAATTGGAATTAGAAATCAACAATTAACATGCTAAACATCATGAATATGAATTTAAACAAGAGAATTAAAGGAAATCTTACCATAAGTGGAAGAAATTGAAAACAATCAACAAACCTCCAAAATGCTAAGTCTTGATCCAAAGATCAAAATACAAAAATGAACCGCAGGAATGAAGCCCAAATCACTACGAGTATTTAGGAACAAACGGATCAAAAGTTATGGAAGAAAGAAGATTGAATTTAACTAAGAACCCACTAAGTAGTTACCTAATTCTCTCTCTAAACTAATCTAAGAACTTGGAATTATGATGATGATGCTTGAAAATCTGATCCTTGAAGTATATATAATGCCCACAATGTTTAGTCCAATGTGCCCTACATTAAACGCTCGAAAATACGAAATAGCCCTGAAAATCCAAATTTCAGCACTGCTGCAGACCACAGGCATGAAGGCTGCTGACCATGGTCGACAGCTTGGTCGAGCGAGGTGCAAATCTGAAGAGCATGAACTGTAGGGCTGCCGATCGCGCTACTCGCGTGCTCACTCACGCAAAGGCTGCCTTTCAAGGTATGCGGTCGCGCGAAGGCTGCCCAGCACAAGTGTATGTGCTGCCGATCAAGACAAGTAGTGTCTGTCGATGCGCGACTTCCTCGTTTTTATCATATCTTGAGTTCTAGAACTCTGATTGACTCGATTATTTTTGTGTTGCGACCCCCTCTTCAAGCTCTTCAACATGGAACATCAATTGCACCAATTGGATAAACTCCAAAATTTCGTACTTTTCTCAAACTTGCTCGTTTCTTCCTCATTTTGCTCGTTTCCACCTATAATCACAACTTTCTAGCCAAAAAGGGTTAAAGGCACAAAGTATATCATTTTAGGGTCAAATATGAATATAAGCACATCAATACCATATAGAAACGGATGCAAAAACATACAATTATGACCCTAATCACATACTCTTGACCGTCTCTTCCTCTAACTAGCATCTACAAAGTAAGATTCTACTTCGGTAAATGGTTTATCATTGCCAAACACCGTCTTTATCATATTGTCGTCGCAGTACTTAAAGCATTGGTGTAATGTAGAAGGTACTATGCCATATCTGTGCAACCATGGACGTCCCAAGAGCATGTTGTATGATGTCCTTACATCTATCACATGGAAGAATACGGCTGAAGTCATTTCATCAATTAGAAAGTATATCGTGATTGTATAGAGAGCTTTTTATCCTTCTAGGTTGAATCATTGGATCATCAAATGGCTTTTTCCAAGTTCATTTGTTGAGACCCCCAACTTCGACAGTGTCTTTAGAGGTAATATGTTTACTCCCGAAACTCCATCGATCAAAATTTTTGCTGGTTCCGAAATGAGTAATAATATGTGTAGGGGGAATACACTGATGTCATATTTTCCAAAATCTCAAGAAAATGCTTTTATAAAATCAATCAGGAAGATCCTGATGTTACTCACTGAACTGATGGTCTTCAGGGACAGTAGAGACTGATTAGTCAGGAGACAGATAGGCTGAGGCTGAGTGTTGTGCTCTAGAAAGCTCAATAGAGATAACCCACCTACTGACCGCACAAGAAGCTAGTCAGTTGGATAACTATCTCAATAAGCTAGAGCTACATGGGGAAAGTGAGCCCTTAAATTTCTACTTGTTTCAGTTCCTGAAAACTGATTGCTGATTGCTTAGAAAATAGTTATTAAGGCTGGTGCACAAATTGTGCTCAGGAGAATTGATTTTTCCTGAAGTTGTAAAACTTATGCTGAATGATCAAATGCTCAGTTTAAGTATGAATAATAATTATGATCCTGAACAAGTAAATAAATCAGCACACAAGGGGTGTTTTTAACGTGGTTCAGAGATAACCAACTCCTACGTCCATGGCCTGATTTAACAGGAACAGATCCTCTTCCCATGAGGATCGAAACTTGTTTTTAACGTGCCAAGATGCAAAAGTAGCCTCATCCCTCTCTTAGAAATTTAGCGCCTGGGTGTTTTACAAGTCTCAGTCCTTCTAACCAAGCTTCTCACAACCTGAGGGGTTTGGTATTCTGGTTTCTAACTAGATTTGTTATAATCGTTCTAACAAAACAAATCTAAGGATAGGATTATCACTATAAGCAATATACAGAAGTGAATCCTACTACAACACTAGGGAAATTTAACTTTCAGAGTGCTATTTCAGGTTTGCTTTGAGTACTTGGATTCTTGGAGATTTCTTACTTAGAAATTTCCAGTAACCTTGAATGGGTGCAAGGTCTTCTGTATTTATAGGGGGATTTGAAAAGATCCGTTGGAGGAGATCTTTTCAAATCTTCCTATATTAGGTAGGTGCAGACATTAGTTGTACTTGATTTGACCTTCCCATAATAAGTATGGAAATTTTCTTATCTACCACCTGGGACTCTGAAAAGCATTAAATGCAGCACAGTCTCCGTACATACGTGTCGTCTCCTCAATGACTGTTTGTCCAACGGCTAGTTTGTCGACTGACTTTTGTATCCTCGTACATTTAAAACTATGAGTCTCTCGATCTTCATTTAGAATAAATGTTTGTCTTTATACGGAGCGCTGACATTCCTTTTGTCCTCAAAAGTTAGCATTAATGCTAACTCTCCATTTGCATATGTAACCTTTTCTTGTTAGGACTTACAAGTATCAGTTTGAATGATACTAAGCCCGAGTCAGGACTTATGAATATCAGAAATGATACTCAGCCTGATTAAGGTTACACTTGCCCTCACTGAGTGAGTCCTGACCTGGGCATACTTAGTGTACTCAGTAGGAACATCAATAGTGGAAGTTTTCAAGATGAATCTTCTCAGCTTCAGGACGATCTTTAGGTTCTTCAGGATCAACTTTAGGTCAGTCATCTTCAGGATGAACTTGGACCTTCAGGATTGAGTGCACTTTTGACCTCAGATCTTTTGGACGTCTCCCTAAATCTTTAGTATTTAGTGTATTCCCCCTGAACTGAATACCTGTGAATAGAAAAACTATTCCAACCTGACTATCCTGAAATCTATCATCCTGACCAACTATACTTAGGCAAATCATCAAGGGGTTTTAGGATCTAATCAAAACACTAAGATTGTTCCAACAATTCTAATCACCTTTGGGTGCAAAGTATATCCCGTCACGAACAAAGGTCAATTATGAGATTGCGAACCAAGTAGTAAATCATCATTTGTGAAGATCACATATGTTGAATGATCATCGTCTTTATTATTCGACTGGCATGACTCGATGCTTTTTTCATCAATCGTTTGGTATGAAGCTTTTCTATTCTCCACCAAGAGGATATGACAGTAGTCTTGTTTTCTTCTAAAACTATCTTTCCTTGTTCGACTAGTCGCATGACCATTTCCTTGAATATGAAACAATCTTGAATTGAGTGTCCCACCATCCGATGATACTTGCAATACTTAGGATCTTTTGTGCATCACACTTTGTCCGGCCTTTTTACATCCGGTAGCTCAACGAGTTGTGCCCTATCAAGTCATCGAAAATGCTGGCAACATCTGAGTCTAGGAATGGATATTACCTTTGTTGCCTCTCTTACAAAGTTGGTCTTCTTTGCATGTTATCTTGTGCGATGCTTTTCCCTTTGTCATTTGCAACGCTTTCAACCCTTCGAAACTTAATTATTGTTATGGTTATTGGCATTGATTCCTTGCTTGGCGAAGGGCTTGCTCCCTTTGTTAACTCCTTGCTTGTCTTTGAGTCTACGAAACTCTTGAGTTGGTGGTCCAACGACCCCTCTAGTTTGCATGCTAATCTCCATGTCTTGAGCCTTAGTAGCCAACTCTTCAAAACTTCTTGGTTGAATAGCTGGGACGATGTATCGAAAACCCCACTGCATCCCTTGGATGCACATCTCGATTACTGAAGCTTTGGATAGTAGATCCTTACAGTTTAAACTCAAATTTCTCCACCGGTTGATATAATCGATCATCAACTCTTCCTTCCTTTGGCGAGCGTTTGTCAATTCAATCATGCTAACCGTCCTTTGGATGTTGTAGAATCGGATAAGAAACTCTTGCTCCATTTACTTCCAACATACCACTCAAATGCATTTCCCTTTAATGAGTGCACAAACTGCTTCACCAAGTAGCCTCCATATGTGCACGTATTATTACAAGTCTTCATGAAGTGAGCGATCTGTTGCCTTGGATTACCCTTGCCATCTTAAGGTTGGTAGCCCACCGGCATCTTCAAGCTGTCAATTCTCTTTGTGTAGGGCTTATTGATGGTAAAGGATGATTTGGATTCCTCTCTGTTCTTATCTTTCATTGTCTCAAGTATAACTTCTAAAATCTTGATTAGGGTCATAATTGCATCTTTTTTTACATCCATTTCTATATGGTTTTGATGTGCTTATGTTCATATTTGACCCAAAAATTCTATACATTGTGCATTTAACCCTTTTTGGCTCGAAAATTATATTTTGCAGTAAAAATAAACAAAACCGACAAAAGACGAGCAAGTTCATAAAAGTTCAGAAATTTTGAGTTGATCCAATGGAGGCAAATTATATACCATGTTAAAGAGTTCAAATAGAGGGTCGCAACGCAAAAAGAATCGAGTCAATCGGAGGTCTAGAACTCAAGATATGAAGGAAACAAGTAGTTGAGGATCGACTGAACGGGATCGTCCGACCACAAGCACGGGATTGTGCGACCTGCAGCACGGGATCGTGCGAAGGCTCCCTGGTTCATTCAGCCATGGTCCGAACGAGTGCTAGCACGATCTGGATCATACGGCCACCTCCACGGGATCGTGCGGAAGTCCAGTTTTTGCACAATTTTCGCGCGTTTAATGAAGGACACTTTGGACTAAACATTGTGGGCACTATAAATACCTCAAGGATCAGATTTTCAAGCATTATTCCATCATAATTCCAAGTTCTTAGATTAGTTTAGAGAGAGAATTAGGCAGTTACTTAGTGGGTTCTTTGTTAGATTCAATCTTCTTTTTTCCATAAATTTTGATCCGTCCGTCAAATTTTAGATTCGTTTGTTCCTACATACTCGTAGTGATTAGAGCTTTAGTCCTGCGGTTCAATTTTGTATTTTGAGTTTTGAATCAAGACTTAGCATTTGGTGGTTTGTTGCTTGTATTTCTATTCATCCACATATGGTAAGTTTTCCTTTAATTCTCTTGTCTTAGTTCTTAATAATGATGTCTTAGTTCTTTTTTCCATGGGCTAATCTCCTTGTTGCATAGTTGTATGAATACTATGGTGAATTTACTCTCTTGTTAATCCTATTCATGAATTAGTGATCTTGATGGATTAGTTCTCTTATTAATGACTTGTATGAATGCTTGGGATATTTAATTGGATTGTATGGCTTATATGTTTTAGCAATGAAATGAGAATTGAGCTATAAGAACCTTATGCATACCAAGTGTTTGATGTTTGGATTGTATGACCAATGAGAATTGCATATTAGTCTAGACCTCTTAATTGGAGTGTTGGAAGTTGTAGAGAGATCTAGACATCCAACAGAACCTTTAGCTTGTGTTGTAGAGAGATCTAGACACTAGTTGCCTTGACTAAGACACCAAGAGAACTTTTGCATGCTAGGAAGGATAGGACACTAGAGGAACCATAGTAGGATTACTTCCATGCACACACACCACTTTTGCTCACTTCATTGAGGTGATAGTTAGCTTTTACTTTGCTTTGTGAAGTAGATAGAAAACATGACCGTTTCTTATTTTCCTAGCTATTAGCCTTTGTAGACATCCAATACTTGATTGATATTGCATCGTTTCCCTGTGTTCGATATTTAACTTGGTTAACTTGCCACGACAACAACAACCACGTACACTTGCGTGGAAATCAAACACGATTTTGGCAAACAAATCTGATGAACTGAGACTAAACCCCCTGGGGCGACATGAAGTTCTTTTGAGATCGAACCACGTTCCATAGGTGGTCGTTCAATGAGCACTTCATCTTCATCTTGCTCTAGGACATCTTTTCCCTTAGTGCAACTTGACTTAGGCTTGTTGGTGTTGCCCATAAGCTGAGTGATCTTAGCGTCTTGCTCTTGGATATGTTTCTTGACTTCCTGCATTGCTTGAACCAAACATGCTAGTTTCTCTTCCGTCATCGTAGCATTTGTTCTCATCACCTCGGCAACACTAGGAGCTGATGATGAATTTGTTCCGGAACGGGGAGTTAAGTTTACCGAGGTATTTTCATCGCTTGCGGTGACATGTGGAACATCTTTCTCGACAGCCTTGATGGAAGATGTGAATTATTGCGAGTCCTTTGTTATACTCCTAGTGATAGCATTCATGTTTTCATGGTCCATGATTGTCGACTCATCAACAGTTCTCACGAGCTTGATCTTGAATGTAGTCATGTTGAAAACTTGAGTTCTTTATAGAGAAGAGATGAGAGGTAGAGTAGTCCCACTGTGCGTGCCAAAACTTTTAACCTGCAAAATTTTCAAAAAAATTTATATCTTTATTTTTATTAATAATGTGTAAAGGAAAATTACGAAGAATATGTTTGAATATAAGAAATCAATGCGATTGTTGACTTTGGACGTTAATTCGAGGGTGTTGAGCCTTGTTTCGGATTAACGTTGCCTTATGAAAGGACTTTGTTGATTTGTCGAAACTAGTCCGGAGTTGACTTTGGAGTTGGACTTTAATTCGAGGGCGTTGAGCCTTGTTTCGAATTAATGTTGACTTTTGAAAGGACTTCGTTGATTTTTGGAGTTGGGTCCGAGTTTGATGTTGAAGTTGATATTAATTTGAGGGCGTTAAGCTTTATTACAAATTAATATTGCCTTGTCGGAAGGACTTTGTTGAGTATTCACCTTTGGACTCCCTATGGAGGTGTCGTTGTAGATAAGCAGTGTTGATTGCCGTTGAGAACTTGTTGTTGAACATTTATTGGAGGGGCTTCGCGTCGTGTTTCTCGAATCAAACGCCGATGTCGATGAAGAACGTCGATCGGAGGCTTCGCACTGTGATCCCGAATCAAAACGCATTGTTGTTGTAGAACTCGAAGAACGCTATTGAAGGCGCGAAGAACGCCTTTAAATCATCAAGGATGACCGAAGTCTTGGATCTTGATACTTTTCTTTAAGCTCTGATCTTCTTGACTCATTGTGAATGAAAAATGACTAGAATGACACCCTATTTATAGGTGTAGAATTCTAGATTTGCAAGCCAGACTTGATGTGCCGGAAGATATGATTTGGGGAATATTCCTAAATGATGCCAGATTTGATAATCTTCAAGGATATTTGTGAAGATTTGATTTCTTGGGCTTTTTAAAGATCAGACTTGATGACTTTAAAAGTCAAGAAGAATTAATTGGACTTTAGAGGCACAATTGAATTTATTAGGCTTCTGAGGCCCAACTGGATTTATTAGGCTTTCGGGGCTCAACTGGAATTATTAGGCTTTTGAGGCCCACTTTGATTTGTTAGGCCCTTAAGACCCAATTGAATTTATTATTTAGGAATTAAATTTAACCAAATTCCAATAATAAATTATTTTAACATGTAATTTCTACATGTTATTTTTTTCTTCAATTAATTTTAATTGCTCACACATGTAATTTGAAAATTGCTAAATCCAACCCGACCCGTTCAAAATTCGCGAATTTTGTTACTTTGATCCTATTGAGCCGCGAAATTTTCAATTTTTCATTTTTCAGCATCATATTGTACCGAGCAATATCGCATAGACGACTTATTCTTGTTTTATATTTAAAAAAAGTTACCATCTTACTAATATAGATACAAATTAATGTTAAATTTATAAATATGCATTTTGGATAGAGATATTTAACTACAATCAACAACAGTAAATACTGTTAATAAAGTCTAATAATTTCCTAGTGTGTATTTTCTTATGGTACTAATTATTCATTAAAATATATTCATTTAAAAGTATTAGTATTTTATTAAATATATTGTTGGTATATGTAAAAGATAATTACTGTTTTATTGTACGAAAAAATATTTTACATAAATTAATTCCTTAATATTAGAAAAAATATGGAAGCAAGGGGGTTAGGCCTACAACAATCGAATATCTAATCATTAACATAACATGTACATGTAGAATATGAGGATGATATAAATTGATGCATACAAAATATATATCAATATAAACAATTTTCTCTAAAGTTGAATACATAATAATAAGTCATACAATTCTCCATAAAGTTAGAGATATTTGGTTACTTTAGCACATTTTAACTATATATTTCCTTAACTTTCCTGCAAAAAGTAAATGAAAATCTTTCGAAGTAACAAAAATATCACAGAAATTTGTGTGCATTTTAGGTTTATATCATACATTTTAATTTTAAGTTTAATTTAGTTTTTTTTATCGATAAATATTACTCCCTCTATTTCACAGGAATTTGCACACTTTCTTTATTTGGACGTCCCACACAAATTTACACACTACAAAAACAAGAAATATTGATTTACGTGCACACTCACAAACTTTTACATATAATTACTCATATGTCACTACTTTATATTGTTGGTTGTTAGAAGTTAGTTCAACAAATCCTCAAATATTCCAAGAATTATATTCAAGCCAACTTTATATCTCCCTTAATTCAATCCCAAAGGGAATCGAACTCAAGTCACTCACTCAATTGAGGAGTCTGATGGCTAGGTGAGCTAACTCATCTGATTAGTTTAATTTGAATTTGAATTTTGATTTTGATTTTTTGAAAACACACTATATACATAGTTTTTTGACTTAAAGTATTACTTATACTTATTTTTGAAGTATTAATGAGTTATTTTTGGATATTACCAATTTGTTTTTCGGGTATTACTGACTTATTCTTGGGGTATCGGTGAGTTGCTTTGGAAGAGTGCTTAGACTTGTTTTTGAAGTATTAAAGAATTATTCTTGAGATATATATTACTAACTTAGTATTTAGGTATTACTAACTTGTTATTGGGGTATTAATGAGTTGTACTTGAGATATTACTAATTTATTTTTGTGTATTACAAACATATTATAGGGGTATTAGTGAATTGTTTTTGAAATTATAGACTTGTTCTTGAGTTATTAGTGAGTTATTTTTGAAATATTATTATATTATTTAAAGGGTATTATCAACTTGTTCTTGGGTATTTGTGAGTTGTTTTTTAAATATTAATGAGTTGTTCGTTGTTTTCTGAGTATTAATAAATTATTCTTTGGATATTATTCATGTATCAACAAGCCTCATTTCTTGATTTCCATTCCCACCTGTATTCTGGATGTTTCCTTCCTTTCAGATCTCTGATTCTTCAGGTTTATTATGCTCGCTTTTCGTGAGCTGTATGGTCAGCCGTATTGGAGAAGGCACTTGCAGAGGGGTTTCATATTCAATACAGGGAACGAGCACACTATGATTTTTTTTATTAAAAAAAAATAAAACTGATAAAAAAGCAATAAACTTACGCATTCTATTTGATACAAGTTATCTTCAGGAACAAGAAAACGAGTATTTTCATGTTAAATTGTATCAAAGTATTTTATGGGATTTCATGTATGCAAACGAGTTTTTTAACCATCTCCTCGGTTTGCAATTGTTTGAAGCTGTAGATACAATAAAGACACACGTTTATGTCACAAATTTCACAAAATAAAGAATATATTAGTAAGAGTTATTATTACATGTTTGATAAGTTTATGACTAGGTCTCCCATACAATATTACACGGGTGCAATATATACCAAAAAAGGAAAATTTTGAAAATTCGCGGGTCAAAGTGGTTAAACTAACAAAATTCGCGAATCTTGAACGGGTCGGGTCAAATTTGGGCAATTTTCAAATTTCAGGATTTTCTCTATACTGTATGAGTAAATTTATGCTACTATAAGGTCAAATGTGTACTACTATAAGAACAAATGTTATTTTTTACATATATTCATTTGTTTTTATAGAAACAAACGTGTTAATACAATGTAAGATCAATATGTGTATTATTATAAGAAAAAATATTCGTTTTTCATAAATATTTATTGATTTTTATAGAAATTATTATTTTTTAAGATAGGAGCACACATTTTGTCTTACAGTAGCACACATATATTCATGTGGTATACATTCTGGAATTTCGATAAAATTAATTTTTTAAGATGTAGTAACACACATTTTGTCTTACAGTAGCACACATATGTTCATGTGGTATACATTTTGAAATTTCGATAAAATTAATTTTTTAATATGTAGTAGCACACATTTTGTCTTACAGTAGCACACATATGTTCATGTAGTATACATTCTGGGAGTGGCGAGATAGTAACACATGTAAGGTATTATTACATTAGCAACATATTATCAACATAAAACTAATAATAAAATGAAAAATAAATTAAGAAACACATATTTGTTCTTGTAAAAATACATATTATTCTGATAGTTACTTTAAAAGTACAAAAAATAACTTTTTAAGATGTAGTAGCACACATTTTGACTTACAGTAGCACAAATATGTTCATGTGGTATAAATTCTGGATGTGGCGAGAATTTTCCTTAAAAAATTTATTGGATCAGCGAATTTTCATTTGGGGATATTGCACGGGTCGGGTTTTGTGCAATATTGCATACGAGTTTTTGTGTAAGTTTATGTATTAGTTCCGCAATCATCTAACAACATTAAATTATTAGCCGTTTGTTAGATAAATTAAAATAAATTAAATTATCTTATTTAATTTGATGTTTGGTTTAATGGACAACCAAGATTAACAAAAATCCCAAAACTAAAATTCAATTATTTTATGAATGTTAGATAATATTATCTTAGGAAAGATGTATGATGATTATACATTGTGTTTATCTTTACTAAAATACTCTTCTTATATTGGAAAGAAAAACCATAATTCACTTTATTTTTGTTTATGATATAGAGGGCAAAATTATCAATTGCATATTTTTTTATTATTAATCTTGTCATCCGAACATTCAAAATGAAATTATCTTACATTACTAATTATCTTAATCCATCAATCCAAATATACCATTTAACTCACAAATAACAATCTCTAGATTATAATCTTGTCTAATCTATCTTGAGTTATTTATTGATAAATAGAGATAATTTTGTCTAATCTATCTTGAGTTTTTGTCTTATATTATATCTATTTATCAAAGTGTGGTTATTCTATTTTTTTCATATTAATTATTATTCAATCATCATTTAATGAGTAGGTCTCTTGTGAATTCGAGTTCACATGAATTCGTACCACTGTTAATCATATAAACTATTACTATTATAAAAATATTTTTAAATTTTTAATAGTGATAGTTTATATGCATAACAATTATAATGAGTATATATAACAGTAATAACGTAAACACATGACAATGATAATTGATAAATTCGAATTCACCATGAACTCGAATTCATTCAAGTTTTTATCTCAAATTACTTTACATGCTATTAAATTTACACGTATAAATTACTACTTAATTAACTTATAATAATTTTCTAAATATACTTAATCTATTATTTTTTTTAAAAAGTTGTCCTAAAATAGCACATTTTTCTTGAAGAAAGAATTATATTTTATAGAAATATTGACATAAAGAAAAGGTAAAAGGTGTACGACAAAAAATATCATCACATCAAATTATTAAAATAGTTGGCCGGTCAGGTCACATGTTTGATGTATGGGAAGTCTCTTGACTATTGACCTAATTATAAATAATTTATATTATAACATGATGATGATGAGATTGATTAATCCACATATCGTTTCCATTGTTAACTCTTGATTTCGTCAACCAAGTGATCTATTCATTATATATTCATTCAGTTGATCGGGTCATGATCACATCTCATTATTCACACGCGTGGATTCAACCTTCCTTTTAATTTAAGCTTTTTGCACTTTTAATCCCTCGTGACATATATTATTTTAGAATTGGCCCCAAACATTTCACTATTGATTCAATATAATTATTTTCCTACACTTATAATGCCAAATGTTACAAAATTTGCAGATCTCCGTAGATTTATAGATTTGGTTCCAAAAAATTGTAACAAAATTTGGAAAATTTTGGGACAAAATCTTCAAATTTTGTAGCATTTGAGACTACAAAAAAAAAAGGTATAAGACCAATAGTGAAATGTTTGAGAAAAATTTTAAAATAATAAATGTTGTGAGACCAAAATCGCAAAAAAATATTTTTAATTTTTTAGTTAGATGTGTTTGTTGTTAAAGCCTTGCTGAAACTTCCAATAAAACTCTGTGCAGTTTGCTAAAGAAGGTCGTGTCGAAGTCTAAAAGAAACTAGCATGAAAGAACAAATGAAGCTTTGTCGGCATATCAAACCACATACAGGACTCCCTCGCAAACTACTCCGTACTCGCTGGTGTATGGTGTTGAAGCCGTTGTACCTTTGGAGAAGCAAATACTATCTCAAAGGATGACAGGAGTAGAGAACGTGTGGTTGCACTTCAAAAAATTGGAAACCTTGGATAAGAAGATATTGGAAGCTCAGCAAAGACTTGAGTGCTATCAAGTTCCCTTGCCAAAAGATTTAACAAAAAAGTAAAGAGATGTTCTTTTCAATTTGGCGACTTGGTACTCGCACTAAAAAAGTCTATACGAATAGAGCCTACAAGTTAATCTTTGAAGATTGAATAAGCATTGACCCCATCAATGGAAAATTCCTCAAATTCTATTATGCGTAAAACCAAGTCTAAAATGCTCCACGATGCAGAAGCCTAAACTGCTAGTCGCTCCTTATAGCACGAGCCTAAACTGCAAATAGCTCCATGATGCACAAGCTTAAACTGCTAGTGGTCTGCATGAGCATAACAACCACCAAAGATGATTACAAGTGGTTACACTGTTAACTTGTCCCACTAAAGGTGTTTAAGTGGTTAAAATTTTATACTCTACTGCGACTATTGTAGTAAAAATTATATGTCCCTCCTGGCCCGCATGGGGATAAAATGAGTACGGTGCCCCCCAAATCAAATTGAATTTCTTTTGAACTGCGTTATGGCTTGATCCTCTTTATACAGGTAAGTAAGCAGCTTAAAAATTTCTAAGTTCAGTCATGATTCAATTATCCTGAGCCACGTACATATGGTCCCCATTGTCTACCAATTAGACTCTGATCGTGCTCCGCAAGGTGGACGTCCTGCCCACCCATTGTCCTTATATTGTTCCAATGAGCGTGTGCCACATTGGTGGATTCCCTTAATAGAATAGGAGTCTTGTAAGGTTTGTAGGGTGTGCCTAGGTTGATTTGGTTTCCTTCAGAGATCCCCTGTGGTGATTCTCTGTACAGGCAAGTGGTTGCCCGGAGGCGGGCATCCTTGCTCAGGAGCGCTGAAGTCTTAGTCGTTGCTCACGCAAATAGTGTGGATCGTCTGATCATGAATGATCGCTTGCATATTGAACGTGTCCATTGCTCGAGCATTATTCGGGTGCCCAGTGGACGGGATAATTGTTATGGTTATACTAGAATGTATGTTTTTACTTTGTATAATAAAACTGGATCTTAAGCTTTATTGCAATCCGTTCAAATATAATAGTACAAGTTACATTGTAGATAAATGTTGTGTGTAAACCAATAATTTCAACACCTATAAATTAATACATAAAAGGAGAAAAAAATATGGTAAACAAATAATTTCAGCACCTATAAATAGGTGATTTGACATCCCGAAGGTAATTTGACATGCCCCTATGAAATTCTTGACTATGATCCTTGAAGATCGGAGATGAAGAGTAAAAATCGTCCCACCGGGCCTGCCAATTTGTAAACCAATAATTTTAGCACCTATAAATGAATACATAAAAGAAGATAAAAAATATGGTAAACATACTTTTTTTAAAAAGATGCGGATTACAACTCTAGTGAATCTCTTGATTCCTATCTCCAAGGACATGAGCTTGATTTGTGGTACCGGGGTTTTGATGAGTTATTCTGGATTTGACCTAAAATTTGGTAGTATGGGAATAATTTGACCTACAATTTGATAGTAGGGAATAGATGGGGTCGTGTGACTCATTCCATATGACCTATTAAAACTCCATTGTAAATCTCTTATTTATAATAGATTAATAACTTGAGAAATAAGAAAGCAATATTCTCAAATCTGAGAATAAGAAAAAACTATTCACAAATTTTAGAAATATTATTGTATATTTTATCTCCAAAATTATGATTTACATAATATATGACACCGTTAAATTTAATAAATTTTCGGTGCTTACATGGTGATCCCCAAATAACTCCTAGCAAGCTCACATTATCAGTGTCTTGTAACAAGTACTAACGTCACAACTTAGATGTGATCTGAACACTCCATTGGTAAAAGATTGATGTGTAGATCCCAGATTGGCTTATCTTGTGCAAGGAATTACATTAGTGCATGATGATGCATTGAAGATGACCTACAGAGAGGTAATTCTTCCATACAGATTTATAGGATGTAGAATTAGACCTCATTGGT
Organism: Prunella vulgaris; assembly: GCA_026898435.1. Classification (NCBI taxonomy): domain Eukaryota; kingdom Viridiplantae; phylum Streptophyta; class Magnoliopsida; order Lamiales; family Lamiaceae; genus Prunella; species Prunella vulgaris. The sequence goes on along the minus strand of JAPKLY010000779.1, from coordinate 75,623 downwards.
CGTTTATTTCTAAACCTCTATCCCTTAAATAGGACTGTGTGTAATCGGTGTGTGGCGTTTTGATTTGTTATGGGTAGAGAGTCAATGAGACTCAATATTTTGCATCTTGGGCGACACTATTGAGAACATGACAGTTGCTATTATTTAATACAGAGAAACGTGTGCTTAGAGAGTCTTTCATGATTAGTCCCCTTGGTGGGCTCTATATGTTCGTCATACTAAATCTTGCAAGTAGAATTTATTTTCGGTATGATGATAAAGAAGAGTTGTCCTTACTCTAAGGTTAAGATGTTAAATTAATTGAACCGTTCAGTGGTCTGATTAATTAACGGATAAGAGAATCTTAAACATGGGAAATATTGACCGGAAGCCATATGATTGTAATATGGGTGAAGATGGATAGTACAACATTAATTCTATATTGGAGTGAGATTAATGTTAATGGGTTTAATGACATTCGACTAAATGTTAGAATTCTAGGCCCATTGGGAGCTCCAATCATAATTCTCCTAAAGTCCCCTCAAGTAGCCCAATTAAATGTCCAACAATGAACAAGGTGATTGAAGGGGTGTATTGGATTAGGATTTTAAATTTTTAACAGAAAAAAGTCCTGCAGATTTTAAAGATTTTGTAGGATTTTGATGACTTTTAAGATTTTGCAGAATTTTTTAAGACTTTTAAAATCAGGATTTTAATGGATTTTGTGTCATATGATATGAATTCAAGATTTTTCATACCTTCGAATTTAAAAAAAAATCAAAGACAAACAAAAAAAAGAATCATAATATCATGTCCTCCACATATCTATAACTACATTAGTCCTCTAAGCATTATTGTCATGTAGTTCTTGCTCTTGTTATAACATCATTTAGTAGTTTGGAATCATGAGCCGAACCCTCTCACCCACTTAGAACGTACATGAACTCCTAATCAAAATTTAAAGAGTAGGGTTTGCAATTTTGCATGCATGAAAATTAATTTTTTTTCCTTTTTTTCTATTATATTTTCCTTTTACAAATGATAGCATGAGCTTTTTTATTTTATTACATGACTTTTGACACAGTACATAGGCAAAAATTTGGCCCAAACCATTGTAATAAAAAAATTCTACCTTAATTAATGCGTAATTTTATTAGAATTATAGTAATACTAATATAAAAAATAAATATTTATCTTGTATATAAGTTAGGATGAACAATAAATATAAATGCAGGGATAAAATTATAAGGTTAAAAATATTTTAGGTTTTAAAAATAAAAAAATCATGTATAAATCAATTTGGGGATAAATAAAATATGTTGGTCCCGAAACGAGTTAAATCAGTGTATGGGGGGGGGAATACACTGATGTCAGATTTTTCTGAAAGACTCAGAAAAATGCTCTAACGCAGTCAGTCAGGATTCCCTGAAGTACTCAGTACGCTGAAGGTCCACAGGGGCAGCAGGGACAGTTCAGTAACGAGTCAGATAAACTGAGTGTGAGTAATGTGCTCGGAGGCTCAGTAGAGATAACAAACCTACTGACTGCTCGGAAGCGAGTCAGTTGGACTACTATCTCAGTGAGTCAGAGTACGTGCGGAAAGTGAGCCCTTAGATTCTACTCGTTTTAGTTTCTGAAAATGTTTTCTCTGAGTCACTTAGTAAATTGGTGGTTAAGGCTGAGTGCTCAGTATTTAGATTCAGGATGATTGATTCAGTCCTGAAGTTAAGACCAATGCAGTATGTTCAGTTTAATATGATGATAGTTATGATCCTGAACAGGACAGTAAATCAGCACACAAGGGACTTTTTAACATGGTTCGGAGATAACCAACTCCTACATCCACGACCTGATTTAACAGGAAGCTATCCTCAAAACCCTGAGGATAGGTACTTGGGTTTTACGTGCTAAGGGACACGAGTAGCCAACTTCCTCTCTTAGGAACTGACCCCTGGGAGTTTTACAAGTCCCAGTCCTTCTAACCAACCGATCTCACACCTTGAGTGGTTTGGTATTCTGGTTTCCAACTAAGATAGCTCTAGCAATACAAATCAATGCTAAATAATAGAGCTATCGATCTAAGCAAATACAGAGTGAATCCTACTACAACACTAGGGAAATTTAATTGCAGAGTGTTGTTTATGATATGCTTTATGTTCTTGGATTCTTGAGAGTTTTCTCTTGGAAATTTCCCGTTAACCTTGAATGGGTGCAAGGTTCTCCATATTTATAGGCAAGATTTAAAATAGATCCGTTGGAGGAGATCAAATCAAATCTTTCCTATTTTAGGTAGATTGCAGGCTAGAAATACTATTTGACCTACCCGCCATGCTTATTCTGGCAAGTTGTCACATCACCTGCAACCTTTTGAGACGCATTAAATGCCGCATTAAATGCTGCGCAGACTCCGTGCATGCGTGTCGAAAGATCATTGGCTCTCCGATATAACGGCTAGTTGACCTTCAGACATTTGTCCTTCCTCGTACATTCAATGTTCTGAGTCTCTTGTTAATAACTCAGTCTGAACGTGTGTCTTAATGGAGTCTTACTGACAATCTTTTTGTCTCTGTCCCATAGCATAAATAACCTTTTGCTTTGGACTTACATGATTCAGGTGATCTGAACCACAGCCTGAGTCAGGACCTATGTGCATTCAGCACAACCTGATATGTTATTCAGCTCAGTATGTGTTACCTTTTTGCTTCGGACTTACAGGATTCAGGTGAACTGAACCAAGGCCTAAGTCAGGTCCTATGTGCATTCAGCACAGCCTGATAGGTGACACTTACTCTTCACTGACTGACTTCTGTCCTGAGTATACTTAGTGTACTCAGTAGAAACATCAGTCAATGGTACTTCAGGATTGACTTCAGGATGAATCAGTAGGCTTCGATCTTCAGTTTCAGAACAGACAATCTTCAGCGAGACTGACTGACTCCTTCAGGATGGTTTACACTTCATACTTCAGTAAATTGGGTCGACTCCAATATTCTTCAGTCTTCAGCATGGTCCTCCTGTACTGAATCTCTAACCTAACTATCCTGAACTATTTTATCCTGAACACTATACTTAGGCAAATTCATCAGGGGTTTTGGGATCTAATCAAAACACTCAGATTGTCCCAACAAAATCACTAATTAAAAAAGTCCACTGAAATCCCAGGGGTTTTGATGGGATTGTTGGTATTTATAAAATACACTAAAAAGTCCATCAAAATCCAAAAAACCCAACAATCCTTTAAAATACTTATATTTTTTAATAAAAGTGGATTGTTTTTAAGTCTTTTAAAATCCTGATTGAATACAAGTAGATTGTTTTTAAATCTTTTAAAATCCTGATTGAATACCAGTGGATTGTTTTTAAATCTTTTAAAATCCTGATGGAATACGAACATACTTTTTTGTAAGAAAAAATCCTTTAAAATCCTAAGAAATCCCAAACGAATATACCCCTCTAAAATAAAAGAAACATTTTTGTGCCCAATATTAATATTTTTTTAAAATTATATATTTAATTCATGAGAAAATTTTAAGGAAAATAGATTTATATTTTGAATACAAGAATATCTAATAAAATCAAGATCACATTGAATTAAATACACAAAATAATTTTCGAAAATTATCAAAAATAAATGTCAAGGTTAGAATATTTGATATTCAAGATAATCAAGATTTGGAATATTTGATATTCAAGATAATCAAGACTAGAATATTTAATATTCAAGATAATCAAGATTTGGAATATTTGATATTCTAGATATTTGATCTTGAATCCTCATTATAAATATGAGGTGAAACAAGACACCGAGGACACTTTTTCTTGATCATGTTTTTCAAAAATTTCATGAAGCAAAGAGCAACAAAATATTTTTTCCTTGTATTGAAATTATTCGTTTGGCTTTCCACCGGGTGTATGACTAAGGATAAGGGAATACTTGAGAAGGCTCTTTTAGGTTGATCAAGTTGATTAGTGTGGAATCAAAGCAAAGGGACTTAAGAAGGACCTTTTGTGGTGCTCCAGTTGATCCTCCACTTTCATAAAGCATCTCAAGAAAGACCTTTAGGGGTGCTCAAGTTTATCTTGTTCCTTCCACACAAAGGGACTCACGAAGGACCTTTTGGGGTGCTCCAGTTGATCCTCCACTTTCCTAAATAGTCTCAAGAAAGAACTTTTGGGTCTTAATAAATTAGTCATCAAGAGGTATAATTCACTTAAATCCCTTAGTTCCGCATGTATTGAGATTTATGTGTTTTATATGTTCATATATTTTGCATGCAACCTCTATTGTTGGGTGCTTAAATTTTTGTTTAGTGTATAACCTGAATAGATTCGGCATCCGCAAAATTCCCCAACAACTGGTATTAAAGTCGGTTTCGAGCTCTATACGTTGAATTATAATTTAAGTGTTTAATATTTAATTTTAAATTGGATAGTAAAATTGCTAGATCTTTTTTGCAGGTATCCAATTATCATAATATTTAATTTTTATTTAGGCATGCATGTATGATGATGCGTTTTAAAATCCGATTCGTTCGGATCGTTTTTCCCCAAGAGAAAATCCATAGGTAGACTAGAATGTTTTATGTAATAGACTAGTTTAGAAGATATGTTTATTTATTTTTTGTAAATAAATTGTAACTGATATCAAAGATGAAGAATAGAGATTTTAAAGCTGGGTGAAAAATTTGAATTTTTTGTTGCGATCGAGTGGGAGCTTCATCGAGACGAACAATAAAGCTTGAAGACGAGCGATGCTTACGACATCACATAATCTAAATAAGAAATTAAACCATGACAATTGTATATTGTGTGCCAATGTGTTTAATTGTTTTGTTGGATGCTTTGTTTATTTAATTTAATTAAATATATGAATGTATGATTGTCGATGTGAAAAATCTCAACTCCAAAAATTACTAAGTATATTTTAAATATAATTCAGAATTTTATTCTAAATAACAAAATTGAATTATTTGGCCTCCATGATTTATTTGTTTGTGAAGTCTTTTGGCTACCATTGGCAAGCTCCCTTCTCCCTATTGGATAGGCCAAAAGATAAGTTCACATGAACGAATTCCAAAAGGATGATTGTGTGTTGGTCCCAGATAGACAATAACAGGTGTATGGGGGGGGGGGGAATACACCTGTAAGTACAGATTTTTCAAAAATATGAATCTTTCAGCGGACTTAAGAACACAGGTAACCTGTTAACACAATCAGTGGACCGAAAAGTCCCCTGATAGGTAACTTGAGTTTTGATTAGAATTCAAATTTAGCAGCGGATTAAGTGAACACCTTTTCAAAGAATTTTGACAACTCACACAAAAGAAATAAAGCAGTAAGAACACAGAGGATTTACAGTGGTTCGGAGTTAAGCTCTCGTACATCCACTTTTCCTGATTTAACATGAGAATTCCTTAACCTCAGGAATTCCTTGTTTTATAGTGCCAAGGTGCACTGATCAAGAACAGCTTCTCCTGATCTCTAGGATTTTCCCCCGAGTCTTAGTCCTCTCAAGATTTTAGACTGAGACACTACTCAGCTAACTTTCTTCCAACTCACAGCCTTGAACCTGTTATAGTTTAAGGGCTTTGAGTACTCCAACTAAGGTTGAGATAACCCTTTACAATGATGATCTATATCTCGGTTGGGTTATCTCAGTAGGCTTCTAAGGATATTACAATGTAATGCTAAGTACAAAGTTGAGATCTAAACAATGTAAACACTTGGAAAACTAGTGTTTTTGAGTACTAGAGGATTGAGATGAACTTTGGAGAGCTTTTGAATTTCAGATGAGCTTGATAGTTTCCCATATATAGCTTCTTCTTCAACTACTGTATTTATAGACATAATTTGAAAGACTATTCGTTGGAGAGATAGTTTCAAATTAAGCTGTTTTGGTAGTCCAACGTTCTTCAAAATCTTTCCCAGATTTTGGAATGGTCAAATATTTTAATTGATGCAGTCCAACATTCTTCAAGATCTTCTTCAGATTTTGGAGAGTCAACTCTTAAGCATTAATGGTTGAGAGCTCATTAAATGCCTGCTTAGAGTTAATGCAACCGCCTTTGAAAAGTGTGCCTCCCTAGGTTGTTGGTTGCTTCTGAACATGGTACTGACAGGTCAGTCTTTTATGTCAGGTCCGTACATATGTGGCAGCTTCTCATTGGTCTGTCTTTAATTGTTCCTCAGTCCAGTCAAACTGTTTTATTGAAGTCTTCTGTCTTTTCATCAGGTGACTTGAAACATTCCATTTGTTGCATTTAACACTTCATTTATGTGTTGCAACTACCGTCATTAATACTGAAGTGTATTTAATGCATTAGGCTTGTTCTTCTCAGGGGAGTTCCTCAGGTCACCTTTACTCAGTCTTCTGGGGTGTCTTTCTTCAGAGGTTGGTGTATCTCCTAACTCTTCATCAGGCTAGTTTGATCTATATCAGGCTAGTTCTGTCTATGATAGCCTGATTTTTGTAACTTAGTTTTTCTATGTTTTTTACATAGCCTCCTAATAATTAGACTATTTTTCCAATCTTTACAACTCTTTTGCTTATTAGGGGAGTCTTTGGGATTCTATCAAAACTTTTTATTAATAATTTCCCAACAATTCCCCCCTTTTTTATAAGAACAAAGACTTAACTGACTGACTTTTATCAGTGGACTTATACTTGGAAAATTTTTAATTTGAAGATTCCCCCTGAATGTGTACCTGCAGGTTAGTTAGACATGTTATAAAGGAATGCAAAAAGGCCTAACAGATAGTGAGATATTATCTTGGGCACAAGAGGAGGTAGATATTTTTATTAAGAAAGAAAGTGATTACAGCTTACAATAGTCTCAGACTGAAATCAAGACAATGATACTACCCTGCCCAAAAATAAAAAAATAAACTTCATCTTTTTCCTTCTTCTTCTAACTTCATCTTGACAAACTTCTTCAGAGGTTGGCAAAGGTTGGCTCCAGTCCGTACTGACTGAAGACCCTCTTCTTCACTTCCATCTTCTTCTGCATAACATCAGGAGAGTGCCCCTTGAGTCCAGTCTGCTCAGAGATCAGTAGCCATTCACCTAAAATCTCCTGAAGATTGATTTCTCCACTTGCATCTACTGGGGGCATAAAGAGAATTGGTCCAGGGGCCTTGAAAGGCTGACCTCCACTGTGCTCTTCCCTGGCATTCAAGATTTTGGGATACAACCCCGGCCAGTTTTCTACCATTTTATGATGAAATACTTCATCAGCTTCAATTTCTTCATATTCACCTGTCACATAGTAGGAGTAAACAAACTCTCTCTTGGCTTCTTCCCAATGATCATTTACATCTTCGGGAATCCAAGGATCTATGTGGGCGAATTTGGCCACTTGTTCACTGATTTGCCTCTGGTTTCTCCTAGCCTTCATCCTCCAGTAGGAGTTCCTGGATCTCCTGGGTGGTGGAGGTTTCATCACTTGACCACTCTCCATAAGCCTCCTCTTCTCCTCAGCCTTCTGCCTGTTGTGCTCATCAAGTGTCTGGCCTGTCTTCACAGCTTGAGAAAGGGGGCTTAGAGTAGGTGCCTGGAACAACTCCTCAGTGGACTGGACTTGAACCACTTTGGATAGTGGAGGTGGATTCTCCATAGCCAACTCCCTGACATCCTCAACTTCTTCCTGTCCCACCATGATCCTCCTCTTCTTGGTCACCTGAGTGTCAGATGACCCACTACTTTGGGCACTTCTTTGCCTTTTCTCTTTAAAAATCTGATCCCTAGCCTTTGACAGTCTTGTAACCCTTCCTTCATCAGCAACCCCTTTCTTCTTCTCATGAGCTGTAGCCAGCTTACCTTCTTGAACAAGAGTGTCAATTTCTTCCCTAACTTCAGCAACAACTTTCTCAGGGTCAGGCCCCTTTCCTTGTTGGTCCTCCAAGAGGCCTACCCTGTCTATCTCATCTTCTTTCCCCCTTCTTACTAATTCCCCTGGAGAGTTCAGCAAGAGCCACAAAATGTTTGGCAGTTTCTTGTTCAACTACCCTGAGATTGGTGAGACAGTGCTCAGTTTCTTCATTCCGTGCCTTCAAATGGCAGGCAGCATCCACTCCAAAGTCAGTGAAGGGTTTCAATTTCTCTTCAATGATCAGATTTGTAGCAGCCTGAGTGGGAAGCACTGAAAGTTCCTGCCTAACCTGAACCTCTACCTTTTCTTTTGGGGTATTCACCCTCCTAGTTAAGTATTCATCCATTATGTTCATCAGGCCACCTGCCACAGCATTGATGGTAGCCTGAATCAACCTCTCCCTTTCTTCAACATTTTCTTGCCTGACAGCCACAACAGCCTGTGCATGAGCCTGTCTTTCTTGCTCCAGACTGACCTTTATGTCAGTGATCTCCTTTGTGAGATGCATCTCCTTCTGATCCACATTTGCTGAGAGATTGGTGATCAGAGTTAGATTTGATCCTTGGACTGATCAAGATGTTCATCTAGCATAGCTTTCTCTATGGACTGTACTTCCATCATGACTTCAATGTTTTCCACCTTTACAGTTAGACTTGCAATCTCCTTAACTTCATTCTTTGGCTCAACACCAACATGAACAACACTCTGAATTACCCCTTCTATATGGGCAATAGGTGTTTCATCAGGAGAGGGCACAACTTCCTTCTGAGTCCCCTGAGACTCAAGTTGGTTGGGGATATCCTGACCTTCAGTGCCCTGACTCTCAATCGCCTGAGAGGTCCCCTGTCCTACATCAGCCTAACCCTCAGTAGTTGGGTTGGCTCCCTCATCACCACCTTCTTTGTCCTGGTCTTCCCCTGTCTTTTCTTGAGGCCCTTAAATTAACCTTTCCTATTCTAGCTTCTTGGCAACAAGCTTGCCAAACTCCCACTTAGTCAGAAGTAGACTGACTTTCTTCACCTGGGAAACTCCAGTACTTCCCTCTCTTCCTTCCTCCAGAAAGACTCACCCTTTCCTTTCACTGCCTCCAACAACTCATACAAGTACCTAACCTTCAACTTCACCAGTAGCCTGACCCTCTCAAACATCTCCATGAGGGTTAGATGATAGTTTAAGGCAGGATAAAGGTTTTCTATTTCATAGCTTGCCTCCTCCTTTAGAGAGTCCAAATAAGTGTACTGGACTTCCTCATCATCTTCTACCTCAAACACAGGTAAAATATCAGTGCCCTGTGTGATGGGGGGTCTAATTTGGCTACACTTTCAAGCTGTTGAGAGCCTTCAGTGGGGTGTTCATGAGTTGTGGGTTCAGGGGATGTCGTTTTGGCTACCTCTTTGGACTTTTGAGAGTCCTCAGAGGCTTCTTTCCCTCCATCAGAGTCTGTTTCTTCATCATCTTCTTCCTCATCACTTTCCTCCTTCTCCTTCTCTTCTGCCTCCTCACCCTCCTGACCTTCTTCTATTCCCTTCAGGGCAGTAGAGGCAAGGAGATGAATGGGAGATTTCATTCCTTCCTCTTCCTCTTTAGTGGACTTTTCAGTAGATGAGTGAGTGGTGGAGGTCTCAAAGCTGCTGCTCATGGCTTTACTTTCCGCAATGGCTTTCTTCACAAGCCTTCTTTTCTTCTTCTCCAATTCTTCTTCTTTGTGAGACTTCATCTTCTCACTTGGTTTCATAGCTATCTTCTTTAAGTACAAGGATGGACTGTCTTCAGTGGGGTCAGTGGAGGGGGTGGTTCTCTTCCTTGACTTCTCCTTGGAAGGGCCCTGCACTTTCATCTTCTCCAACAGCTTCTCTGAGTTGAACAAGATTTTGGCCTTGTTCCAGGGTCTGGCATCAGGGAATTGGTACTTTAGGTTGAGCTTCTCCAATATCAGGCACACCTTTGTGGCATAACACAATTTGTGCTCTATCACCAGCCTTCCCTGCACTTCCTTCAGTTTATTTCTCTCCTCCCTTATGTTTGAAATAAAGAATCCATGCCAATTAAATTTTGTTCTCCCACTGGTATGGACAATGGCAGCATCAACCTCAGTTTGATCTTGCTGACTTGTTCAATACTCCCCTGATTGGCCAAGATGCATTTCCCAACAATCTCAGCCAGAACCTTAAACTCTGGCTTCAACAACTTCTTGTTGAGGTTGGGAACATACTGCTCCTTCTTCTTGGTAATAACATCAAAGAACTCTTCTTCTTGTCCAGCCAAAAAGGTGCTAGGGTCCAAGCCCTCACTTGGAAGCCATAGAAAGTCATGAAGATCCTCTTGCCTAAGCACAAATGTGTGCCTCTTCATCATAGGCACATAGATGACTTTGCCCTTCTTATCTTTCTTGGTTTCACTCCTCTCCATCATCACAACAGACATGATGGATGTAACACTCTTCTCCATCTCCACAAAGAACTTTAAAACTTGTCTTTCATAGCACTTGTCAGGACCATTAGACAAGAATTTGCTAAGTCCTGCATTCTTAACATATTCAAAGGCTTTACTGATATGGTGAAGGTTTGGGTCATTTAGGACTTTCTGGTTGTGAAAACATACTATAGGTTCATACCAGAAGTTTTTGTTGTTAGAGAGTTCTTCAAAATCGATATAGGGTTGAGACATTTTGTGAGAATAGGATGCAAAGACACAAGGGTTGAAGGTTTTGAGGGTTGAGAGAGTTGAGAAAAATATGGAATCATGGGTAAAACTGTTATGTATGGAAGTTATTTATATAGATAATCTAGGGTGGATATTCAATCTTGATGAAAATGATCTATGGTTGAGATGAGAGTGATAATTAGAATATAAAGTGATTTATCTTCCCAAGTGTTTTGTAATTATTATCAGAAATGGAAAGTGGGTTGAGTTTAAATCAAGGGTTAGGATTTAAATAGATGCGGTTAAAAATGAGGATTTTCCTTTCAAATACATCTCCCGAGATTATACTGCACACTTACTATCACATTAAATGTGCCTCAGGCACAATTATCAATAAAGTAACCATCAGTCAGAGGATGTCTCAGGCTTGTTGACAGTGGACTTCCTCAGTCCAATTTATGTTAATCGACTTCCTTTTTATTTAGTGGAGTAGGTTCCACTTACTATCAGGGGGCCTAGAGGTGTCGGTGGACTTATCAGCTGAGACCCCTGATACCAGGTTGACCCTTCCCCCTTGAATAGTGGCTTGTGAATTTGTCAGATTAATAGATCATTCCCCCTGACTTATGTCTCCTGATCAATTCCCTGACTCAGGATCAAGTAGCCCTAACTCAACTGATAACTCATGAAACCTAGCCTCAGCCAGAGGTTTTGTGAGTATATCAGCTCTTTGTTTATCAGTGTGGATTTTTAAGAGACATACATTCTTGTTTTCCACATGATCATTGATAAAGTGATGGCTTATATCCACATGTTTACATCTTGTGTGAAGTACAGGGTTCTGTGATATTGTAATTGCACTGTTGTTATCACAGAAAATAGGTACTTCATTGGCTTGGACATCATAGTCTGTTAATTGTTGCCTTATCCACAAGATTTGAGCACAGCAACTTCCAGCTGCCATGTATTCAGCTTTTATGGTGCTTGTTGCTACTGAGCTTTGCTTCTTTGAGAACCATGAGATCAACTTGTGTCCTAGAAATTGATAGGTTCCTATTGTTGACTTCCTGTCAATCTTGCATCCTCCTTAGTCAGCATCTGAGTAGCCTGTTAATTTAAAGTTATCATCAGAGGGGTACCAAAGTCCCATATTGACAGTACCCTTGAGATATCTTAGGATTTTCTTTGTGGCTTCCAGGTGAGTCTTCTTAGGATTAGCTTGATATCTTGCACAGATTCCTACTGCATAAGTGATGTCAGGTCTACTTGCAGTGAGGTATAGAAGGGATCCAATGATTCCTCTATAAGTAGTCTAATCCACAATTTCTCCTTCTTCATCAGGTTCTAGCTTGGTGTTGGTGTTCGTAGGTACCCTGACCACCTTACTTGTACTGCATTCAAACTTTTGTATCAACTCCCTTGTGTACTTAGCTTGATTGATGAAGATTCCTTCAGGGGACTGCCTGACTTGCAGTCCTAAAAAGAAATTCATCTCTCCCATCATGGACATCTCAAATTTTCCTTTCATGAGGTGTGAGAATCTGGTACATAGGTCTTCATTTTGTGATCCAAAGATGATGTCATCCGCATAGATCTGAACCAGGAGGATGTCATCTCCATGAGTGATTCTAAAGAGTATCCTGTCAACACTCCCCTTGGTGAATCCATGCTCCAAGAGAAACTGTGACAGTGTGTCATACCAAGCCATTGGGGCTTGTTTCAGGCCATATAAAGCTTTTCTAAGCTTAAATACTTTGTTGTCTTCCTCAAACCCAGGGGGTTGTTCCATATAGACTTCTTCATTCAGGACTCCGTTGAGGAATGCACTCTTAACATCCATTTGGTAGACCTTGAATCTCTTGTGGGCAGTATATGCAAGGAATAGCCTGATAGCCTCCAGTCTGGCTACGGGGGCAAATGTTTCATCATAGTCAAATCCTTCAACTTGAGAATACCACTTTGCCACCAGCCTTGCTTTGTTTCTAACTATTACATCATTTTCATCCTTTTTATTTTTGAAAACATATTTGGTTCCAATGATGTTTGCATGCTTGGGCCTCTTGACTAGCTCCCATACTTGGTTTCTTTGTGAATTGATTGAGCTCTTCTTCCATGGCAATGATCCAATTAGGATCTTTTAGTGCTTCCTCTATTGTCTTGGGTTCCTGTGCTGATAGAAAACAACAAAATAGAGCATTTTCACCATGTAAATTTCTAGTCTTGACTCCAAGGTTAGGATCTCCAAGAATCTGATTGATTGGATGATCAATGAACTAGCTTCTTCTGGATTATCCTCTCTGAGTGGGGTTATCCTCAGGGGATATCCCTGCTTCTGGGATTGAGTCACTAGCTTGATTAGCATTAAGTAAGTCAGGAGAGAGTACAGAGGGAATGAGGCCTGAGTCATCATTCAGGGTTGTTTCAAAGTTATCAGCATAGTCTAGTCTGGCTTCCCCTGAATGTTATGCTCAGTTTCTGTCTCAGCTTGGCCAGCTTCTTCATTGACAGATGTTACCTAAGGAGCTGGGATTGTGTCATTAAGCTCATTTCCATCATTGTTGATTTCCTCAGGTTGGTGTGTCCTCTGTGTCCCATCTCCTAAATCCTCTATTCCTAGATTGTCCCATGTAGGAAGATATGCATCCACTGACTTGTCAGTGGACTTATCCAGGCTCATGCTAGTCATTAAATCAGTGATATCCTTTTTGGCCTGATCTTTCCTGGACTAAAGAGTAGATTTCATAAAAAATAACATGGGGTGTTTCTTCGACCACAAGGGTTCTGAGATTGTATACCCTGAAAGCTCTACTGATTTAGGAATTCCTTCATCAGCTTTGCTATCAAAGGTTTTCAATTGTCTCTTCCCTTTGTTGTGAATGAAACACTTACAACCAAATACATGGAAGTAGGATACATAGGGTTTCATACCATTCCACAGCTCATAGGGGGTTTTGCCTTGAGTTTTGGTGAGCATGGACCTGTTATGAGTGTAACGGGCTCTATGAATAGCTTCAACCCATAACCTTTTGGGAATTTGTGCATCAACAAGCAAGGTTCTGGCAGCTTCTTTTAGTATCTTGTATCTTCTTTCAGCCACCCCATTTTGTTGGGTTGTTGTTGCAGCTGAGGTCTTATGGGATATGCCTAACTCAGTGCAAAAGTCAGTAATAATAGAGTTAATGAACTTAGTAACTTTATCAGATCTTTTCTTGACAATAGATAGACCCTTTTCATTTGATAGCTTCTTTAGGAGTTCAGGTAGCCTGAGTTGTGTTTCCTTTTTGCTAGACATGAAGATCACCCAGGTGATCTAGACAAGTCATCCACTACCACCAGCGTGTATTTGCTTCCATTTATGCTAGCTGGTGTGACAGGTCCAAAAAGGTCCAAGTGTAGTAGTTGGAGTATTCTGTCAGTGGAGGGATTTGGTTTTCCCTTGAATGAGGCTCTAATTTGCTTCCTTTCTTGGCAAGCTTTGCAAATATGATCCTTGTTGAACACCTCATTAGGTATCCCTTCCACTAGAGTCAAGATATCTTATTGAGAGTTTCAAAATTCAGATGATTGAGTCTCCTGTGCCATAGCCAGGTCAGGTTACTGATTACAGTCATAATTGCATGATTTTGCATCCATTTATCTATGGTTTTGATGTGCTTATGTTCATATTTGACTCTAAAATGATATACTTCGTGCATTTGACCCCTTGTTGGCAAGAAAGCTAGAGCTACGTTTCTAACGTTTGAATTTCAATTTCCATTGCCGGATTGATTTCTAGCATTTAGAGGTAATTTGTATCTTTTTAATTTTCATTGTAATAGGTAAATTCTTGTATACTCTATTCAATTCCTGCATAATGATGATTCTAGTTAGTCTAATTTCTCTTTTGTTTACCAAATTAGCCATGGGCTAATCCCTTTGTGTGTTAGTGTATGATTCCTATGAGTAATGTGGTGTTAATGTTGATCTGTTGATCTTATGAATGCTATGAGTTGTTGTATGATCAATGCTCTATATTGATGGATTATATGAATGCTTAGAATGCATAATTGATTGAATGGGCCATTAGGAGTTAGTCTCATACGAGAGTTGGGCTATTTTCCTAAATCTTCTAGTTATTAGGTCAATGCATGCTAAGTGTTTGATAAAATTTCTAAGATAGTGAGAATTACCAAAAGTGAATTAGAAAGACAATTAGAGGCTCTAATGTGTATATAGGGAGACCTTTGCATGTTAGAATGGCTTGCCAATTGATTGTTCAATACCTCATTGCATGAGTAAGTTATACTACACTATGTGAAACATAGGATAGTACACTAATACACCTCTCTCACAACTTGCTCACTTTATAAAATAAGGTGATAGGTAATTTACTCTTTTGACGCATTAGTAGACATAGATACCAATTCCCCTTTATTTGCTTTGTTGATTTCGAATTAGAACAATAATCTTACCTTACAATCCGCCCTCTCCCTGAGTTTGATAAATAATAAACTTGGTCAAACTTTCCAGGACAATAACGATCGCGTACACTTGCGTGAAGACACCAAATAGGCAAACAAGTTTTTGGTGCCATTGCCGGGGAGACGGCTAGTTTGTTTGGTTGTTTGATTTTGTTCTTTATTTTTCAATTTTTGCACTATTTGTGTGAGAGTTTTGATACTTATCTCTTTGTAGGTATAAGCACACGAGGAGCAAGGGGGTGATTTACTACCCTTTGAATCAGATCTTGAGAATAGCCTACGAAGAAGAAGGAGAGAAGATCGTTTGAATCAAACTACTATGGAGAATAATATGAATGAAGCTCGAGATGAGATTAGAGATGAAGAACCATTGAGAGGACAAGTGCATCAAGGAGAAGAGCACTTGGCTCAAAGAGAGGTTCCACAACCACAACCTATACCACATCCATACCAACCTTATCCACCACCAAATCAACCTTACTACCCACCTCAATACCCCAACTATCCAAATTACCCAATTAATCAATCATATTACCCACCACCACCACATAATTTACCATACTACCCATACCCACCACCACCTCAACATCCAAGACCACAAATTGTAAACCCTCATCAAAACAATGAACCACTACTCTGTGACTACTTTGAGCCGAGGGTGAATGAACAATATGATGGGATTGAGAGACCACCAATTGATGCTGAAAAGTTTAAGCTTAATACAAATCTCTTGAAGTTGTTAAAAGAATCTCCTTTCAAAGGATCAAGTGATTGAGAAGATCCAAATGCTCATCTAAATAACTTCATGGAGTTATGTGACACGATCAAGTATAAGGGGATGTCGGATAACGAGAAGAAGCTCTGTGTCTTCAACTTTACCTTGACTAGGAGAGCTAAAACTTGGATTCGATCTATGAATCCTAAAGCTACGACATGGGAGGAGTTGAGTTCCCAATTCCTCAAGAAATTTTACCCTCCATCAAAGATGCTAAAGGCGAGGGAAGAGATAAAGTTTTTCTGACAAAAGGCGAGAGAAACCATATCTAGTGCTTGGGAGAGGTACCTAACCTTGTTGTTGGCTTGCCCTCAACATGGTTTGAGGGATGAAGATATACTTTTAACGTTTACCATTGGATTGCATGAAGGAGACAAGAATTACTTGAATTCTTATGCTGGAGGTTCGGTTTGGACAAAGACCATTCGTCAAGTGAACAAGATCATCAAAAACATCACTGCAAATGATGCTTTCCAAAGGGAAGCCAATAGTGGAATAGGTGATCGAGTTGCCCTCCTTGAGGAAAATATGAAAAATGTGTTGAATTTGGTCTATGGAGGCCAAAACCAAAACCAAACTCCAGCTCCTATGCAAGTAAGTGTTGTTGAAAGTATTCCTCATTCCACTACCTCTACTCAAGAAGAAGTGAATTACGTGGGTCGTCCTCAATACAATAATTCTTTTCCAAGTAATCAAAGGTCATATGTCGCTCTACCTTTTAGATAACGAGGAAGTCTGTATCCGAATCAAGGAAATCCTCCTTACAACCCTAATAGAAGGCATGAGAACTTTTCATACTCCAATCCTAAGGGTGCAATTCAATTGCCACATGGGATTGATCCGGGGTTGAAGCCGCCTAATAATGAGGGTTAAGGGAGCGTGGAAGATACCTTGGCGTTGATTTTAAAGAATATGGAAGATATAAGAGTGGAATTTAGAAAGATAAATAATGAGACTAATAAGAAGTTCGATGATTTGTGCAATTCACAAGGAAACAAATCAAGAGCTAGGAGTTTCAAATCGGGCAAATTGCTTCATCCTTAAGTCCACAAGTCAACAAAGGTAAATTCCCTTCTACCACTGAAATTAATTCTCGTGAGCATTGCAATTCAATTTCTTGTGTGGGGGTTGCGAAGGAGGTGGTAGAGAATTGTCCTTTAAAATGTTTCATGATGAGATAATGGAGGAAACATTTTGTAGTGAGAATGTGAAATTGGTTAAGGATAATGAGAAAGGATTGGGGGTAGAAGAAAGGATGAATAAAAAAGAGAAGGAAGAGAAAGGGAAAGTTGAGGGGGTAGGTAATATAGGGGGTGTGGAAAGAAAGGTGGAAGAAGGGAAAGTGGAAAAGGAGGTGAAGGTGGAAATTTAAAAAGGGTTGAAAGATAAACTTAATGATCGATTAAAGAAGTTCTTTGAACTTTTAAAAAAGTTGTATTCAAAGATGCCTTTTCGTGAAGCTATTGAGGAAATGCCAAATTATACAATGTTCTTGAGGGATGCTATGGCAAAGGAGAAGAAAGATAATGAATCGGAAATGGTCAAGCTCACTCGAGAAAGTAGTGAGTTGATAAGAAATCGTCTACCACAAAAGCTTAGAGATCCGGGGAGTTTTACATTGAGTTGCCATATTAAAGAAAGTAAGAAGATGAAGGCCTTGTGTGATTTAGGTGCAAGCGTGAATATGATGCCACTATTTATTGCCAAAGAATTGGCGCTTGCATGACTTGAAGCCAATGAAAATGAGTTTGCATATGGCCAATGGTTCTAAAGTGAGACCAAGAGGAGTGATAGAGGATGTGGTCGTTCATGTGGGTAAGTTTGTTTATCCTGTTGAGTTTATTGTGCTAGATATTGAGGAAGATGTTGAGAGTCCTATCATTGTTGGGAGACATTTTCTTGCTACATCGGATGCCTTGATTAATATCAAGCGAGGAGAGGTTACTCTAGGAATGAATGGTGATAAAGCTACTTTTTCAATCCATGGTAATTCCAAGAGTTCCCCAAAGAAGATGGGAGGGGAGGTGAGCAAAGTCATACGAGATGAGGAAGAAGTAATTGTGAATAATATTGATCTCAAGAGTGAGTTTAGTGTTGATGATCGTTTTGAAAAGAAGAAAAAAGTGATTGAAGACAAGGGGGTAAAACAAGTAGTGAAGAAAATATGTTTTTGGAGAAGGAAATTGAGTGATGTAAGTCACTCAACCCTCATTGATCTTGATTTTACTTGAGCTTAGGGGACGTTAAATCCAAGCGCTAGATGGGAGGCAACCCATCCGTATCATTTATTTCTTTTATTTTTTTAGATTTGATTTGATTGATTTTTGTGTTGGAATGGAAACTTGAGTGCTAATTTGTATTGTGGCCATTTTTCTTGTTATCATTGCTTTTTTATTTTGAGCTTATAGGATTAGGAAGAGTTTGAGGAGTGAATTTTTTATATGATCATGATGAATAATTTGTTTGAGAGTTGAGAGTTGAAATTCATTGTTTTTTATGTGCTAGCAAATTTTAATTTACCACTTTTCCAAACTTTATTAGGATTTATAATCCGAAAAAGTTTGGGGGGGTGTTTTCGTGTTAAATTCTCTCTATTTGCTATCATATTTGATTCATATTTGGTTCATTTCTTGTTATATTTTGTGTATTAAGTGAAGTTGTGTAGAAAAAGTACAAGAAAAAGGGTAAAAAATTGAAGATTTTCGAAGTGGAAATTGGAAGGCCCAGGTCTGCACCACATATACTTGTGCTCGGCAGGACCTGAATGGGACTCGAGCGCCTTGGTCACTGACTCGGCAACCTTCGTGCACGTGAGCACGCGATCAATGCGGTCGACAGGCTGTAAGAAGGAGCTCGGCAGCGAGCGCTTTCGTGCGACCAAGGTACCGAGTGCGGTCGGCAGCGAGCCAGTGCAAGGTCGTGCGACGTGCTGGAAATTTGGATTTTTACAAAAGTGAGTAAAACGTTGACCACAATTTCCAAGGTAAGCCCTCTAAATCTCTCACCTTTTAAATATACTTTTTCACACACAAACACACACTTAAACACACAAGATTCTTGCAACACTCTCTCTCTCAAAACTCACGAAAACGAGAAGAAAAGAAGAAGAAGGAAAATTTTTCATCTCAATTCCTACACCTCCTCTCACTCATTCTCTCCACATGTATGTTCTACTCACTCTCCTGTAACTATCTCTTGCAAATGCATAGAAATTCCATGGCTTAATTGGCTAGAATTAGAAATTCAAATTCTAGGGTTCTTGAGTATGAAATTGGGGATTTTTTATTCTGGAATGATTTTTTATGAAATTGATCATATTGTTGATGGGTAATCCATTGGGAGCCCAATTGCATGCCAATTTTGTGTATTTTGAGCTTAATTGATGTTTGAAATTTTGGGATATGCATAGTAACGGGAATTTGAGTATTTTTGTGCCAATATTTAATTTCTATCATGATTTTGCGAATAATGCTATCGTTTGTGAGCTATATTGATACTAGTATGGATTTAATTACTTAATTCATTTAGATATGTTGCTTATATGTGAATAATTGTTCATAGCATTAGCATAAAGATTTAATGGGTATGTTTGAATATGCATGATTATATTTTTAATCCTTATATTGAGAACCCATCTTTTAAATCTTTGTCTTCTATGTGCTTGAGGAGTGATAATTTTTCTAGTTCATCCTATACCTTTTATTCACGAATGATATTTTTGTAGGCAATGTCTAAGAAAGGTAAGAGTATTGCTTCAAGCTCAAGAATGAATGAAAGGGGAAATGAGAATGAGAATGATGTTGGGTTAGAAAAGGAATGCTATGAAATTTTCCATGTCAAACCTCCGACATTCAGAATCTTCTTTGGAGTTAATGTGATTTTTTATATCAAATTCGGGAGATTCGTCATTATGGAGTTCCACAGGGCAAGATATTTTCTTAAGGACACCACGAAGCTCCTTAAATTTGGAGAGGATGTTGAGAATCTTTTCAACAATGTGGGATGGAGTGGATTCCTAAACATCCACGAAAATTCGTACAAAAAGCTGAATGTTGAATTTCTTAGCACCTTGGAAGTCAAGAAGGAAAGTGGAATTCCTACTAGGATTTATTTCCAAATTGGCAACAAAGCCCATTCATTGACCATTCATGAGGTAAACCGAATCTTTGGTTGTGAAGAAGATGCTCCACCAAGCAGCTTTTACAACAAGGGAAGGTTTGTGCAAGATCAAGCATTGTGGAGAGCAATTGGTAAAGATGATGACATAGTGTTCAGAGCCCAACACTCGAAAGCAACTTAAATTGCGAATCCAATCTTCACTTATGTGCAAATGATCCTAGCAAACACAGTTTTTGCTAGGAAGAACACGGAGGTAGTGCAACATGAGGAACTCTACATCCTTTTCTCAATGACTACGGGATTAAAGGCTAACTTTGGAGCCTACTTTTGCATGAATTTATCCCATCTTTACTCTGAAGGTGATTGCTCATATGGAGGAATGATAGCCCATTTAACTAGGAGAGTTGGATGGGAACCGAGTGAAATTGGGAAAGAGTTCTCATATCTCGATCCAAACTATTTGATGAGGTCAAATATTCTTACAAAGAGAGGAGGAACTTATTGTCTCATTGGCTTGCCATGTTTGGAGTGGCCATTGCCACTTGTGCATTATGAGACCCTCACTATAAAGAATGGAGTGAATTGGAGATTTTGCAGCTCGTTACGCTTTGAGATTGCAATGAAGTTCCATGAAGGTAAGCAAATGGTGAAAAGAGCACGGGTAGAGAGTAACTCGAGAGGAGGATCTAATGACGAGCAAGTGGGAAATGAAAAGGAGGATAGAAGACGGAGTGTAAATGAGTGGGGTCAAGAGTTTCAAACTCTTGCAAGTGACGTGGCAGCTTTTAGAACTGAGCTTTCCACTCTTAGACATGAAGTGAATATCCTTAGGGAAAGTCAGTTTGCTCTTCAATCCGATGTGACAACTATCCGTGCTGATATGTCCTCCATTTTCACAATTATGGCGGAGATGCAAGAGACTCAAAAGATGATGACGGAGTGGTGTATTGAGAAGAGCCATGTTATTTAGCCATATTATCCTCCTTCGTGAAGTGATGATTTCGATCTAACTTCCTGAGGAAGGGTAACTCATTCTTATCCCTATCTTGCTTCTATTCTGAATTCCTAATTTCATTTGTATTGTAGTGATATTGTTTTTATGATTGTGGAACTTTTAGGTTGTTTTATGTTTTGATTTTATTGGTATTGTTTGGATTATATTTGATTTGGATCTTATTGTTGATGATGTTATGTGTAGTATTGTGCTTTATTGTACATTGCATGATCTTGTCTCCACTTTTTTGCCAAACTTTTTAGACCCGTGGTCCAAAAAATTTTGGGGGGTGTGATCGTTTCGTCATTCTCAAGACAATGCTATTTTTAGGCTATTTTTAGATTGATTTTGGAAGTATTCCTATGCTTTGATGCCTATTGTGTGATGAGGCCTTGTTTTGCTTATTATTTTTTGCCATATTGTTGCTTATTTTTTAGTAGTGAATGCTTAAGATATGCTTATGGTGGTGTGGATGAGTTGAAAGTCATGATAGGTGTAATGGATTTATACCTTGATTCTTGTCTTATCTTTGATACTTTTGATTCCATGATTCTTGACATTTCGATTATATTTAGTATTTTTGATATGATATGAGTCTTGATCACCCTAAACCCGTTAGTTTTGAGCCAATTTTTCCCGTTTCAATCTTGAACGGATGACATTTCTTTGATGTGAGTTCCACACACATACATTAATCTCTAGAACTTGACTTTAGTCTTATTTGAGGCTACATTAGATAAGGATTTCACATGATATGATTTGAGGCATTTTCCTTGATATATATTGAGCCACTTTGCCCTATAAGCCTACCAATGATATTACTATTCATTGCTCACCATTTTATGCTTATAATCCTTTCCTTTGGCTAACCACACTTTAAGCCATTTTTCCTTCCGTTTTGGAACTCTCTTGTCCTTATGATTAGTAGAGTGAAAAGAAGGAAGGAAGATTGGTAATTTGATGAAGAAATTGGTGCCCAAGGTGGAAAGAAATTCTATGTATGGATTGATGCAAAAATGTGCAAAGGCAAGTGCTCGAAAAGCTTTAAGGAAAAAGGTTAACTTTTTGCGAATTTATGGTCAAGTTTGACTTTTAGTGGTAAATGGCTAAAAAGTGTAAAGAAAGGGAAGATTGACTCTTGAAAGTGTGATTTCGAAAATGCAAAATGGCACGAAGAGTTGAATGATCTCTACTTTGATTCCTTCTATGCTTTACTAATCATACTTAGTCACTTGTATCCATATATTCCTTCCCTACCAAAGAGCCAACACTACAACCTTTAAAAGTCCTCATTGATGTGTGATTGATTTGTCATATCAAGTGGTGGAGAATGTGGACTTGAGCCAAGCCTATGGTGGTATGTGTATGTTGTGTGATGTTTGAGAGAGCCTAAACACTTGAGGGTTGAGTGAAACACCTATCTTGAGAGAATCATGACTCATTGACTTGATTTTGTGCTAATTGATTTGATTTTGATAGTTAAGTGGATGACATGGTATTTTAGATTTCCTAGATATTGAGTGATGATTCTATGGCATTGATCTTGTACTTGATGCTGTATACATACAATTATTCCCCTATCTTATCGCTTCGTTGCTCGAGGCCGAGCAACAATCTAGTTTGGGGGTGTGATTAGGGTCATAATTGCATGTTTTAGCATCCATTTCTATATGCTTTTGGTGATATTATGTTCATATTTGACCCTAATATGTTATACTTTCTGCATTTAACCCTTTTTAGCTAGAAAGTTGTGATTGTAGGTGAAAACGAACAAAATGAGGAAGAAACAAGCAAGATCGAGAAAAGTTCTAAAATCTGGAGTTGAGCCAATGGAAGCAATAGATGTTCCATGCTGAATAGATTGAAGAGAGAGTCACAACGAAAGAAGAATCGAGTCAATCGGAGTTCTAGAGCTCAAGATATGACAAAAATAATGAAAGTCGAGCGTGACCCGAGCTAAGGATGCAACTCGGCAGGACATACACTTGCGGTCGGCAGCACCTCAAAGGGAGTCGCACGTCCGCATTACTGGATCGGCAACCACCGCGCGCGTGAGCGCATGTTTGCCCTTTTGGTGTCTACGTGCAAGTGTGCATGATCGTTATTGTAATAGCAAGTTTAACCAAGTTTATTATTTATCGAACACAGGGAGAGTGCGGATTGTAAGGTAAGATTATTGTTCCAAATTCGAAAACACAAAGCAAGTAAAGGGAATAAGGTATCTATCGTCTACTAGTGCGTCAAACAAGTAAACTACCTATCACCTTGAGTTGCAAAGTGAGCAAGTTGTGAGACAGGTGTATTAGTGTACTACCCTATGTTTCATTTGGTGAAGTATCACTTACTCATGCATTGAGGTATTTTACAATCAATTGGTAAGCCACTCTAACATGCAAAGATCTCCCTAGATACACATTAGAGCCTCTAATTATCTTTCCAATTCACTAAGGTAATTCTCACTATCTTAGGAATTTTAGCAAACACTTTGCATGCAATGGCCTAATAACTAGAAGATTTAGGAAAATAGTCCAACTCTCGTATGAGACTAACTCCCTAAAGGCCCATACAATCAATTATGCATAATAAGCATTCATACAAACCATCATAATAGAGAATTGATCATAAAACATCTCAAGCATTCATAAGATCAACATGAACACCACACTACTCCATAGGAGTCATACACTAACACACAAAGGAATTAGCCCATGGCTAATTTGGCTGACAAAATAGAAATTGAAGTAACTACAATTATCATTGTGCAGGAATTGTAAAGAGTATACAAGAATTTACCTATTACAATGGAAATTGAAAAGATACAAATTTACCTTTAGAAGCTAGAAAATGATCCGACAATAGAAATTGAAAATAGAACGGTAGAATTGTAGCTTTAGCTATGCTATGCATGCAGGAGAAAACGGATTGAAGATCCGTACGATAGATCGAAAGTAATCGTAGAAATCGTAAGTGGAAATCTAAGAACACCCAATTGGAAACTACCTCTAACTTCTCTTAATCTAGTGAGAGAATATGATTATGTGTGTGCATCTAAGAGAATGAATAATGTCCTTTGGAAATCTTAGATGGAAATATATATAGTACCCTTAGATCATTGACTAAGATGCCCTTCATTAAAACGCACGAAAATATGAAAATAGCCCTAAAATTTCAGATGTTTTGCACTGCTGCCGACCAGAGCCTTAATGGCTACCGACCCTGATCGGGAGCTTGATCGCGCGAGGTGGACATTTGCAGCACATGAGCTTGTCGGCTGTCGAGCTCAATCGGCTGCCTGGTCGCGCGAGACGCCCTCTTGTCGCGCAAGAGCTTGTCATCTACCGATCAGAGCTGGTCTCGCGGCAGCGTGCACATCTCCTGCCGATCCAGGGATGAGGTCGCGCGATAGCTGCCGATCGATGAAGAGGTCTTGCCGATCAAGACACTTAGTGTCCGTCGATGCGCGACTTCCTCGTTTTTGTCATATCTTGAGCTCTAGTACTCCGATTGACTCGATTCTTCTTTCGTTGTGACCCTGTCTTCAAGATCTTCGACATGGAATATTAATTTCTTAATTTTGCTCAACTCCAAAATTTGGACTTTTCTCAATCTTGCTCGTTTCTTCCTTGTTTTGCTCATTTTCACCTACAATCACAACTTTCTAACCAAAAAGGGTTAAATACACAAAGTATATCATTTTACGGTCAAATATGAACATAAGCACATCAAAACCATATAGAAATGGATTCAAAAAGAATCAATTATGACCCTAATCACACCCTCAAACTAGATTGTTGCTCGTCCTCGAGCAACAAAGTGATAAGATAGGGGAATAATTGTATCGATGAAGCATCAAGCGTATGTCAAATGTCATGGAATCATCACTCAATATCATGCATTCTAAAATACAATATCATCCAATTAACTATCTAAATCAAATCAATAAGCACAATATCAAATCAATGAATCATGATCCTCACAAGATAAGTATTTCTCTCAACCCTCAAGTGTTTACTCTCATACATCACACAACATACACATTCTACCATATGCTTGGCTCAAGTCTACATTCTCCACTACATGATATGACAATTAAATCACACATCATTGAGGACTTTTAAAGATTGTAGTGTTGGCTCTTTGGTAGGGAAGGATCATATGGATAATAGTTACTAAGTATGATTACTAGAGCATAGAAGGAATCATCATGTAGATCATATCTTCATGCAAATTGCAATCTCATCTTCATGCTCTTTCAAAATCACACTTCAAAGCATCAATCTTCCCTTTTAACAAGTTGTGATCATACTCACAACACTAAAGTCAAACTTGACCAAATTTTCATGAAAAGTCAACCTTTTTTCTTTAAGCTTTGCTAGCACTTGCCTTTGCACATTTTATCATCAATCCTTGCACACTTGAATATCTTTCAAACTTGGCCACTAATTTCTTCATCATATCACCAATCTTCCTTCCTTCTTTTCACTCTACTAATCATAAGGACAAGAGAGTTCCAAAAAAGAAGGAAAATGGCTTAAAGTGTGGTTAGCCAAATGAAAGGTCTAAAGGCACAAAATGGTGAACAATGGATAGTACTATCAAAGGTAGGCTTATAGATCAAAAAAATGCCTCAACTCATATCATGTGAAATCCTTATCAAATGTAGCCTCAAATAAGACCAAAGCCAAGTTCTAAACTAAGAAATAAGTAAAAATGCATTCTAGATTGAAAGATGCCTCCAAAATATGATCCTTATGGTATATATAGTGCTCCCAATGTTAAGACTCATTTGTCTTTCATTAGACGCGCGAAAAGACGAAGTTGCCCTCGATTTAGCCAAAATCCAAACTCAAGCTCGATCATCAGTACAATGGCGCTTTATCATTCCTGATCGAGAGCTTCTCTTCATGTGTCCGAGTGTGGCTTGGAGTAGGGTGTAGGGAGAAATCACTCGGTCATCAGCTCAATTCCGCTCGAGCCATGCATGGTCAACGCTTATTTTCAATGTCCATTTTTTACTTTTTCCATTTCGATCCTATGGCTCATCCAAGCTTCCTAGGATCTTTCCCTTGATCATCGAAGCTTCCTTAGGTGCTCGGATCATGTCGTTTCACTTTCCTAATCATGATTTCCTCAATTTTTCCCAATTTAACCTATAAACATAACTTTCTTGCCAAAAAAGTGAATAACACAATGTACTATTAGGGTCAATAATGCATATATACTACTCAATTTCATGCTAAAATAGACCAAATATGATACAATTATTACCCTAATTAGGCACCCCCAAAAAAATATCAAATCAAGTTTCCCCTTTGAACTACATTTTGACTTGATCATTTTTTTAAGAGGTACGTAGGCAGCTTAGAAATCTTTCTAACTCCAGTCATAACTCTAAATAATCTTATAAAGTTTAAAGCACGCAAAGTGTGAAGAAGATCCATAAGTAATGAAAGAAACTCAAGATCATCTTATCAAGTTTTAAGCATGCAAGATGTGAAGAAGATTCTTAAAGAAAGAAAGAAAGAAAGACTCAAAAGCATTAGAAGAAAGAAAGAACAAGAGTTGAAGATAAATAAATAAATAAAATTGATAAAGAACTTCATGGTCTCAACATCCGAAGGTCCATTGACAGACTTCGATCTTGCTCCATCATAACGATCCGCCATTGTGAAGAGACGTGCTAGGAATGTCTCTACAATGGAGGAGTCAAATAGAAAGAACCCCTTTACCTCGGCCAACACATAGTACACTTCATCTTTCATGGAAGATAGCAAATCAACTAGAGTAACTACGAGTTTTTCCCGAAGGTCCTTCCACATGGCTAAGGCAATATCCCGTTGGCAATCATAGAAATATTTCTTCCCTTCAAACACTAAAACAGCGGGGCATGAGGCTCTTCCAAAATAGGAGAATTAACCATCTCCAAAGACTTTGCTGATATCGAAGCTTTCCCTTCGCTATTTTCATCAACAAGATAAGTACCAAACACATCTGCGAGTGCCTAAGATAAAAAAATAAAGGCACATTTAATAAAGTGATAAAGGAAAGAATATGTAGACTAATATCTAAGGGGACTTAACCATCTTTTTAGCCCTTTTCCAATGGCGCTCATTACTTTCACTTTAACTCCCCTCCAGATGATTGGAAGCACTCCTCTTATGACCCTATTTAGCTGATAGCTCCGACGCATGGGCTAGAGAAGAAACTTTTGGACTATGAGAAACCTCTTGATCTCCATCAATCTGAGGATCATCCCGATGATTAGGATCAACAACTATCACTTCCTTTGGAGGCACATTAGCAGGCTTTGATTTGATCAAGTCAGCAACATGGACCTCAAGATAAGAGTCACTAACTCGACCCCACCATCTTTTATAATCCGATGTCGACTGCAGCTTGAGATTTGTAACCATTGTTGGGAAACATACCTTGGAAAGAGACTTATCCGAAGTGAGCTGTCTCTAGTAGTGAACTGCTTCCTCAAAAGTAGCCTCGCGAAAGGTGTTGATCAACACTCCGGGATGATCTTCATAAAAACCAAACTACTGACCAAAGTGATGTGGACTATAAGGTTCAACGAAAGGATGAGCTCCTTGCCGCCAAGTGAGGTAGTGTGAACGAAGACATATGATGTAACACCAATAGAGCCGTTGAGCAGTTCCACTATCCACATGTGTAATAGGATCCTGACGAGGGAGAAGCTTACAAGCCCAAGAAACATGTTCACCCCAATGAATCCGCTTACGAGCATCTTCAGGACTGTAGTGCTTCGTGCCATTCTCACCGGAAAAAGCACCATCAGTGGAACGTGATGCTAATGAACGGCCAAAAAATACTTATTGAAGTATTGAGCCAACCTAGTATTGACAAAGTGAATCAGAAATGCTAAGTGACTCTTGGATGGTTCCGGTCGCTCCAAAAGAAAATTCAAGCCTCGATAAATGCTCGCTAACACCGAGACTGCAAGGCCAATGATCTTCCCCGAAGCCATTAAGCTCACCATCTTGAAAGTGTTAGGCCTTATCAAATCCATCTCTCATGTGGGGAAAACAAACGTGCAAAGCCAACAAGCAAGATGGGCAGCTAAGTACACTTCTTCTTGATGAAGCAGCTTAATACCAAGTGTCTTGAAAGATGTTGACTCTGCGGCCGACCAAAGCTTGTGAGGCTCCAATGTACCGGAAGGGTTGTGAGATGATTTGAGGCGCAAATTTCTCATTTTCTCATTCCGGACCGGAGGTCGAGGATACTTTATAGCCTTACCGGACCAAAACCCAATCCATTGTTCAACCCTCACTGAAGGTCCATCGCCACGAAGGACATGATAAGCATGGAGTAGACACTTGCAACTTGGTGAAGGGCATGAATCCCCAACTCCTTTAAACAGCTCCGGTTCCTCGGGCACTACTTCATCATAGAAAAGATCGATCAAGGGTAGTCTCGTCAACTCATAAATATCCCACAGCGATACCGACAACTCTCCATGGGTCGTGAGTAAGGTTTTAGTAGATGGACACCATGCTTCGCAAAAGGCCTTGATGATTTTGGAGTCACAGTCGTACGTGAAAAGAGACACAAAAATAGAGTCGTAAATGCGAGCTTCCTTAAGGGCTTAACGACATTAATCCGACACATCCTTCATCCACTCCCAACAACCTTTGATAAAACGAAACTCGCCGGAAAAATCCATTGGTCCTCTCCAAGAAACATGGTCCGGGTTAAATGATGCGGCGCCCTAAAGATGGTAAATGGAACACGTTCTCCATAAGTTTATGGTGAGTCGACCATAGAGTCCAACATAGAGGTTGTTCCCTTTTCCCCAAATTAACTCGGCATCTTCTCTTCTTCGCATGTCACGCCTCATCCGCCTCCATGTGCAGCACCCACAACCGGGAACCAAAACCGCCGCAGACAGCCAAAGAAGACTAGACCATTGTCCTCCATTCGCTGCAACTCCCAAACTAACGATGTCGATATTATAGCACATCACTCGTCGCCGCCTCTCTACTATTGACTGCCACAGGATGCGAAAACCTCTGACCTTCCAACCAACCACAAGCCACACATTTGGCCGCACCTTTCCACAAGACCGTCGCACACACATGCCAAGAAGCTGTCGGAAACCGGCATCTTTGCCTCTATCCTCCTCGCCACAAGATGCGACGTCTCAGTCGATCGACCGTGCTTGACGTCTGTAGTCGGGAACTGCCACAACTAGAGCTTTCCGTCGCTGCATCTCTGATGAAGAATCATGCCGACTTGCCCCAATGCAACAAAACCACTTCACCATACACCGCCAAAACCAAAATCTCGATGCCGATTGAAGCAGAAACTGCCATCCATTCCTTTGAGCAAAGATCATCACCGATACATGTGTGAGCCGACAACATCAGGTCTCCACATCATACTCGATCGCACCTCCATAAGCACACACAAATAGAAAAGAGAAAAGGGAATTAACAGGTATGGGAATTACCTATCATCTCGAAATACCTTGTGATGCTCTGCAAAACCAATTAGAAAAGATGTATGATTAAAGTACTGATGGACGAAGTGAGAAGAAAAAATGAAAGAAACAAGAATTTGTTAGGGTTATACTAGAAAGTATGTTTTTACTTTGTATAACTAAACTGAATCTTTGAAGCTTTATCTGAAATAAATCTTTTATCATTGTGCTTTAAATAATATGAATGTTATTTACTTATTGCAACCCATTCAAATAATAGTACAAGTTACACTATAGATAACTGTGGTGATCCCTGGATAACTCACAGCAAGATCACATTATCAGTGTCTTGTAACATGTACTAAATTCACAACCTAGATGGGATTTGAACACCCATTGGTAAACGGTTGATGTGTAAATTCCAGATTGGCTAATCTTGACCAAGGGATTACACTACTGCATGATGATGCATAGAAGAAGTCCTACAGAGAGGTAATTGTTGATAGAATTTATTAACGGTGTTTGTTATATGGCTATTATAATGTGTTAATCCTATCAAACAATAATCCAACAATGTGTTCTTGGATGGATATTATAGAGAGAGAGAGAGAGTGGAGAGTTTAGAGAGAGAAAGTAAAGTGCATTATGATAAGTTGTTCGTAATGTGAGGTGGCACCTTGCGAGCCTATTTGGCTTCCGGTGTTGACGAAGATTCGTAACCTTCGCCTTGGTTCCTCACAATTCTACCTTTACAGAGTGTTGGTCCCTTAAAGTGGTCAAGGTCTAGAGGGGGGGGGGGGGAGGTGAAAAGACCTTGAGTCCAAAATCAGATTTTTCAAACTTTTCAAAAAGATGGATTCTAGAACCTAACAGTAACATTTTTTACGTTTAAAAACAACAAGTCTACTAGATTTTTATAAACTGGAACACAAAGGTTACAGCTGTGGACTAACAAGTCTACAGCTGCAGAGTTCAAAACCTTGCAAAACAAACAATCACTTGTAGACAAAGATATTAGAGGACTTCTCACAATTATGTTTGTATTGAGAATACTCTAATGTGCAACAGAATAAAGTAAGTGTTAATGAAAAACAATATAAACTAGACTTAACAGTTGAGTGACTTATAGAAGTCTACAGCTGTAGAGTCAGTTTCTGTGAAAATCACAAGGTTTTATGCAATCAGGTTTTAAAAGCAATGATGAATGTAACAAGATAATAGAATATGCAGGACAAGAATATAAAGAGTAGAAGGTAAATAGACCAGGTTTTATAGTGGTTCAGTGTCTATAAAAAGACAACCTATATCCACTGTTACACCACTCAAGTGCCAAATTCACTAAGAAATGATCACAAAGATCAATACAAGTAGTTCCCCCTTAAAACTAGGTTCACTCAGATTCCTATTCTAAAAAGAGATAAACTACCCTATTCACTCAGAATTTCAACTCACAAAGAGTTTTTACAAACCTCACAAAGAGATATCTACACTAAGTAGAAATAAAATCAGGTGAGGGAACAACAACAAAAGGTGTGATTCTTGCTATGAAAATCCTAACATTAATAAGCTCTCAAAGAATTTGCTGGTTGTAGACTTGCTCAGGTTGAATGCTTGTAAGTTCAGAGCTGTTGTTATTACTTCCTCTGAGGACTTCTTCTATTTATAGATTGAGTGGTGTGACTTATCCGTTGGGAATTTCAAATTTGAAATTCAGATAAGGCTCCTCTCTCTCTATTGGCATGTGTGAGGTGATCCTCATCCTTCACACAGGATAGTACTGATTGTACTATGTCCTTTTCTTCAGAATTCTGGCCTCCTTGTAACTAATCTTCATTATCCACCAGAATTGAGAAAATAACCTCCACTTAAGTACAGTTTAGTGAGTGCTTGAGAGCTACACTAATAGTCCTTAAGGGTCTTCATTAATCTTCAATTAGTCTCTGACTTGTACATCATCTTCAAACGATTCTTTGCAGCTGTAGAGTCTTCAACCTTGCAGCTGTAGAGTCCTGTCAATATAAAAATCGGCTGTAGAGAAACCTTACAGCTGTAGGGTCATGTCTAGCTGTAGATAGATCAAATACACAGCTACAGACTTCACTTACAACTATATGTTTCAAACAACAATTTTCTTAAAACAAATGTTAGATTAATTTAATCAATAACCACATTTGTTTTGCACACATCAAAATCTAAACCAAGGTACTAACAATTTCCCCCTATTTTGATGTTGGCAAAACAAACAACAAACCAAGTAATAAAGACAATAAGAAATTGTCTTAACAAAAACAGAACAAGAACAACAAAGCACAAACAAAGCAAGACAACAGAAGATAAAACAAGATACAGAACAAAGCACAAAGCACAAAGCACAAAGCACCAAGCTGCATAAACTAAAAAAAAAAAGGGTTCAAGATACAGCTTACAGTTGGTTAATTAGACTAAAAACTAAAAAGTTTTAGTGTCTAATCTAGAACATAGTCTTCATCTCCTCCTGTGCTTGGGATTTGCATCTTTCTCTTCATCAGTTTCATCATCAGAATCTTCATCTTGAGCTTTCAGAATTCCTTGCTCCACAAGCTTCATGTTTTTCTCATCCTCTTCAAAATATTTCATCAGCATTTGTAGTTCATAGGATTCCATTTCTTCTTTTTCTTTCTTTGACTTAAATACCCTCTTAGGTAATGGAGTTCTTCTGATCTTTCCACCAAGGAGTCTAGCATTATCTCCTTTGTATAGTGATCCATCTGCCTTAAGGTCTTTAAACTTCTGAAATCTATCCTTCTTGAGCTTGATTCTCTTAATCACAGTATGCCTGTTGCAAATGCTCAAGAATTCCTTCCACAAACTATCAAATTCAGCTTTCATTCGATTAACCCTATCCTCAGAATCTTCAATAGGCACCATGCTCAGTGGTTGAACATTCAAGGGTTGAGCAGTCACAACTACTGTAGGTTCATCAGAAATTTTCTCTCTTTGTCCTTCTTTCATTTCTTTTTCTTCCTTTTCTTTTCTTCTCTCTCTTGATTCCTTCACAGTTTGTTCCCAATAACCAAAAGGTTTTTGAGTGTGAACTGTAGGTTTCTGAGCTGTGGACTTAGGGAGTTGTATGATCTTGCCTTCTTTAGAGCTTCCCTTAGTCTGATCTGATTGAGTTCTTTCTTTAGCTTGTTCACTCAATCCCATGGATAAAGATTTTGCAGCTTCTAACTCTTTTGCCCATGTCTTTCCATATCCTTCAAATTCTCAAGGATATTTTCAGTGGCTTGATCTCTTTTTTTAATCTCTTTCTCTATTTTGCTTTCCCCCTTTTTGCCAACATCAATGTGTGACAAAATAGTGTTAAGCTTGCTCATCAAATCCAATTTCAGAGAATCATTTCCAGTAATCATCTTGGACATTTCTTTCTTCAAACCTTTCATTTCTACTTTTAGATAAAGAGATTCCTCCCTTATAAGCTTGATATCTGACTGTAGATTGGTGATTTCTCTTGACTTCTAACTGCTTTCTTTTCTGATTTTAGTATTCTGAGCCATTAACCTGTCCACAACAGCTTTGAAAGTTTTCTCCAAAACTTTTATTTCCTCTGAGCTTCTCTACTCAAATTTCTTCACAAGGTCTTCCATACCTTTTCTAACATTTTGAGAGATTATAACATCAGGAACTTGCTTTACTTGTTTCAGAATCTCAGCCTCAATACTTTTAAATGATTATTCCAAATTTTTCAAATGTGAGACAACTTCCTTATGTGTCATCTGAGGATTTGTATCACTGTCTTCTTCCTCAGAATCACCTTCTCTGATTACTAACTCTTTTCCTTTCACAACTTTCTGAGCTTTAGAAGGCACTAACTCTACAGCTGTAGAGTCTTAAGTGGATGCCTTCCTCTTGCTAGGAGTTAAAATCACTTCAGTAGAGAATTCAGCAATATAGTCATCTATGTTTTCTCTCTCAAGAGCTGAGTAACTCTGCAGTGGGGGAGGTCCATGCCTGTAGATTTCTTCTAATGTAAATATTGCGGGTGGAGATTGATGAAAAATACTTGTGATAGGATTTGAAGTGTCCTTATCAATCTCCTTAGATGTGTCATCTACAATCTGCTCATCAACTTGAACATTCTCAGAAGCTTGAAATTCAGTTTCCACAAATTTTTCTTGAACTTCAGGTTGATCTTGAGCTTGAGGACCACCCATTGGTGCATCATCATTGCCATCATCATCATTATTATCTGGCTTATCTTCATGTTGTTTGCATGGAGAATCATCTTTTCTTGTTTCCTTTTCTTTCTCAGATTCTTCCTTTGTAGGATTTCCTTCAATAATAACTGGATCTGCAGCACTAGCTCCTGCAGACTCCATAAGAATAGCTTCCTTAGCCAAGATAGTCAAGCCTTCAGCTTCAACTATCAGATTACTTCCTTCTCCAATCTTTTGTGGCAAATCTTCATCACTTTCTATGCTTTCAACATCATAATCAACATCATACTGAGCTTCTGGATCTTTTTCTGTCATGAGAGCCACTCTCAAAGCTTCAACTGCAGATTTGGTGATTTTCTGCCTTGCAGGTTCTTCAGTAATAATCTACTTTCCTTTTCCTTTGTCTTTCCTTCTCTTCTCAGCAATGAAGTCATCAAAGAAATTAGGCTTCAATAATTCATTAAGATCATTACAACTTGTCCAGTCAACAACCCAGTGGAACAAGTTTCTTTCCTTAGCTGTCAACTTCTCAAGCTCTTCTCTCAATAACTTCCAATCTTCAAATTTCTGTCTTTCTTCTTCAAATTCTTCAGCCCTTACAACTGGAACAACAGGGAGTTGTTCAGTTTCAGGTTCAGGAACTTCAGCTTCTACAAACTGTTCCTCAGTAGTTTGTGCTTCAAACTGTTCAGTTGGCAAGTCTACAGCTGTAGACTTGTCAGTTTCAACTTCTTCAGCTTTCTTTGAGTGATGTTTCTTCTGCCTTTTCACTATGTCAATCTCATCTTCTGAATCAGTGGGTTTATCCACTAAGATTCTTCTCCTTACACTCTTCTTCTTCTTTTTTGTTTCAGTCTCCTTAGGTGATCTTATGATAGTAAGAACCTTCTTTTCAGTCTTCTTCTTTCTCCTCTTTGCTTCAGGGGCCATAGGAGCATCCACAGCTCCTCTCTTGAAATTAGCCCTTCAAATAATTATGTGAGTGATAATGAGCTTTCCTACATGCCCATTAAATAAGGAAAATCCAACTTCCTTAAGAATGTAGTTTAAAAATAAACCAAAACCTTTGTTTTTTCCTTCTTTCACCACATCATTACTAATATTCTTCAAAATAAGTTCTCCAATATCTAACTTAACTTCCTTAACAAATGCTATCAACAGATCCCACATTAATATAGTACTAGTATCATGAGCACCATGTCCTTTTCCAGTTCTTTGGAAACGGCTTGTTTGCAGTGAATCTTTTCCATTACTCCTTATCTTCTTCAGCGAAGTTGAGATTGTCATGAGCGTCTCCTCCATGACTTAAGAGTAGAGCTCTGCAAATATCTTTAGTTGTAATTTTCATATTCCTATCTTGCAGCTTGACTGACAAAGTCTTCCTCTCTACATTGGCTTCAGCATTCTGGTAGAACTCGTGGACAATCTTGTCATCATAAGCTCCAGGGATGTGAGTTATGCAATAGTGAACACCTTGATTCACTATGTGCTTGACCACGTCTTCCATAGCATCAGTGGGATGCTTCTTCAGTATTTCATCAAAATCGAATAGAGCGTCAAAACTAAATTTCATCGCCATGTTTCTTGGTTTCTTTGAGTAAGGGATAGGGAGTGTTTAAGGTTTCAGAGGGTTCGAAATGTTAATGTAGGATATAAAAATATGAAGAGTCCTTTAAATACCTTTCCTTAAACAGCCATTAAGAACAGGGGTATAATGGTCTTTGACCTAAAATTTATGAGCTTTTGAATTCTGAACCAAATTTATAATTAAATTTGTCCAAAAATCTAACTCACATAGAATTTAATTCTATTTAAAATGTTACACGTACTCACACATTTTATTAATTAAAATTCCTGAATAAATCCAAAATTTTTGTAACTTAGTACAAAAGTTTCTGAATTTTGTAGTGCTCCATTTTAATTATCAGAATTGTACAAAGTATTGTAAATTCCCTAAGTTTGCAATTGACAATCTTTGAATTTGAAACTATATAGTTGGTAAGGAATCTGCAGTCCTGAACTAAGTCTACAGCTGTAGAGTTAAACTCTACAGTTGAGTGACTTTGCAGCTTCAGTTTTCCTTTCTACTGAATTTTTTATTTTCTAAGTTTGTCTTTGCAATTTAGTGATTTTAACAGAGTCTTCTTACAATTCTAACATTCCCAAATTACCTCTCAAGATTGAAAATCTTGATTCACACAAGGGTTTAGTGAAAATATAAGCAAGATTCAAATCAGTATGAATCTTTGTCAATTTCACATCCTTTCTTTCAACATGATCTCTTATGAAATGATGCCTTACATCTATGTGTTTTGATCTAGAGTGTAAAACTGGATTTTGTGTAATAGCAATAGCACTTGTATTGTCACAAAATATAGTTGTTTCTCTTGAATCAATCCCATAGTCTTGTAATTGATATTGCATCCATAAGATTTGTGCACAACAACTTCTAGCAGCAATGTATTCTGCTTCAGCTGTAGAAAGAACAATTGAATTCCGCTTTTTATTGTGCCATGCCACCAACCTTTCACCTAGAAATTGACAAATTCCACTAGTACTCTTCCTATCAATCTTGCAGCCTACAAAATCTGAGTTAGTGTACCCAAAGAGTTCAATTCCTCCTTCTTTAGGATACCATAATCCTAGATTTTGTGTGGATTTGACATACTTGATGATCTTCTTTACAGCATTTAAGTGTGATTCCTTAGGATTCACTTGGAATCTAGCACATACACCTACTGCAAACATGATATCAGGTCTGCTAGCTGTAAGGTTTAGCAATGATCCAATTAGTCTCCTATATTTAGTTACATCAACACTTTTGCCATTCTCATCTTTGTCAAGATTCACAGAAGGTGTCATAGGTATATTGGTAGGCCTAGAACTGTCCATTCCAAATATCTTTATGAGCTCTTGAGTGTATTTAGCTTGATTGATAAAAATTCCATCTCTCATTTGCTTAACTTGTAATCCCAAAAAGAAATTCAGATTTCCCATCATGCTCATTTCAAATTTTCAGTCATGAGCTTAGAGAATTTTCTGCATAATTCTTCATTGGTTGAGCCAAAGATTATGTCATCAACATAGATTTGGACAAGCAAAATATCATTCCCATGTTGTAATCTGAATAAAGTTTTGTCAACCATACCCTTTTTGAATCTATTTTTTATCAGATGATCACAAAGGGTATCATTGTCCATAAAGGGCTTTTCTAAGTTTATAAACCTTGTCTTTAGCTGTAGATTCCTCAAATCCTGGTGGTTGTTCAACATACACTTCTTCAGAAAGTAAACCATTGAGAAATGCACTCTTTACATCCATTTGATAGACTGTAAAGTTCAAATGTGCAGCATAGGCTAGAAAAATTTTTATAGCTTCTAATCTCGCAACTGGGGCAAATGATTCATCAAAATCTATGCCTTCAGATTGACAATAGCCTTGAGCAACTAACGTTGCCTTATTTCTGGTTACAATTCCATCTTCATCAAGTTTAGTCTTGAACACCCACCTAGTTCCAATCACTTTGTGATTCCTAGGTCTTGGAACAAGTTCCCATACTTGATTTCTCTCAAAACCATTCAATTCTTCTTGTATTGAAATAATCCAATTGACATCTTGCAGTGCTTCATGAATATCAGTAAGTTCTGAAGATGAAAGAAATGTAGCAAACATTGCCTCATGGATTTGTTTTCTGGTTCTTACAACATCTGATGGGTTTCCAATTACATGCTCAGGGGGGTGATCTTTTAACAAAATCAAATCTGATATAGGTTCTAATCCTTGATCATTATTCTCTTCAGTTGTAGATTCACCTACTGCAGACTCATCAAGTCCTTTTGTTGGTGTTTCTACTTCTGTTTGAACATTCTCATGGACTAGGTCATCCACATTCTCTAATGGTGGTAACTCAACAATTATAGTGCCAAAGCCTTTGTTGGTCAAATCTATAGGAGTTTTGATCTCAACATATTGTTGTTGACTTGTAACTGTAGAGTTGTCCTCCTTAGAGTCTTCAACAATTTCTTCAGGGGAGTTGTGTTGTTCATCAAAAACAACATGATGTGACTCTTCCACAATCATCAATCTCTTGTTATACACTCTAAATGCTTTGCTAATATTAGAATAACCTAAAAAGATCCCTTCATCTGAGTTTGAATCAAAAGTCTTAAGGTATTCTTTCCCATTATTCAGTATGAAGCATTTGCATCCATAAATGTGTAGATAAGAGATATTAGGAGTCCTTCCTTTCCATAGCTCATATGGAGTCTTCTTATGATCTTTAACAGTCAAGCATCTATCCTTAGTATAGCATGCAGTGCTTGTAGCTTCTGCCCAAAATTTCTTAGGAAACTTTGCTTCAACAATCATTGTTCTTGCAGCTTCCTTGAGTGTTCTATTCTTTTTTTCAGCAACTCCATTCTGCTATGGGTTTCTAGCTGCAGAGTATTCATGAACAATACCATAAAGTGAACAATACTCTTCAATAACTTAATTTGTGAATTAGGTTCCTGTATCTGATATGATCTTCACAATCTTCAAATTCTTTTCATTCTGAATCCTTCTTAACAATTCTGGTAACCGCTGTAGAGTTTCACTCTTCTTTCTTAGAAACACAGTCCAAGAAAATCTTGAGTAATCATCTACAACAACCAAAGTGTACTTCTTCCCACTTATACTTACTGGTTCTATGGGTCCAAAAAGATCCATGTGCAGTAATTCAAGTGTTTTTGAAGTGCTTGAATGAGTTTTGCTCTTGAAAGTCTTCTTGATTTGTTTCCCTTTGACACAAGCATCACATAAGTGTTCCTTCTTGAACTTAGTGTTTGGCAAACCTCTTACAAGTTTGTTATTCACAAGTTCATTAATGGTTTTGATGTTTATGTGATTCATTCTTTTGTGCCATAGCCAACTAACTTCATTGGAACTGTTAGCTAGAAAGCAGGTAGTTTCAGCTGCAGAGTTCCACTCCACAATGTAAACATTCCCTTTTCTAGTTCCTGTCAGTTTAGTGGTTTGGGATTCAACATCTTTGACTATACACGTGTCTTGTGTAAAGTCTACAGTGTAGCCTTTGTCACAAAATTGACTTACACTTAGCAAGTTATGTTTTAAACTATCTACCAAATAAACATCATTGATCTGAACATTTCCTTTGAGTAAACATCCTGATCCTTTAGCTGTTCCACTGGCATTATCCCCAAAAACAACTTTAGGACCTTTATGATCTTTTACATTTTGTAGCAAACTTCTATCTCCAGTCATATGTCTCGCACAACCACTGTCTATGTACCAAATCTCTCTTTTGGTGGTTGTAACATGCCCTTGCAAAATAAAGTGAGTTATTTAGGAATCCAATACTTTGGATTTCCTCCAGTGTTACTCTTTGCAATCCAAGCCTTTTTGGGAGCTATAGAGTTGTTAATTCTACAGTTCTTGCTTGATCCTCCTATTTGAGTGCTTGAAGAGGGAGACATATCTGACATATTTCCATTCCAGAATCTATCAAAGTTAAGTCTTCTTTCCATATCTAATCTATGATAGACTTCTTCTACTGACTGTAGGTTTGATTCTGCAGTTTGTTTCAAAGTTATGTTTTGAAACATGTTTGAGACATCTTCTTCAGAATCATCCATGATCTCCTTGATCTTTTGTTGTCTTCTTGGTGATAATTCTTTGAATGAATTCAAGAATTTCAAATCTTCTGGCTGTAGAGTTGAGTCTACAGTTTCTTCAGGGGTTTTTTCTTTGATAAACTTTCTCTCAGGCCTTGGAATTGACTTTTGTAGATATTTCATCCAGACACAAGGATTATATCCTATTCCAGTTAAATCCTTTGAGTGCCTTTGCTCAGACAACATCTTCTTCAATTGCTTGGATGATTTTCAAAAACAATCTAGCTTCTTTTGATAATAGGCATTGTCTTCTTCAAGTTCAACTATCATCAGTTCTTGACTTCTGATTGTTTCCTTCAATTCAGCACAATATGCAGCTCTACAACTTGCTTTATTAAAAGTTCTTCATCGTCTTCTTTCAAACAACTATAACCATCTTTCAGTTCTTGTAGAATCTGCAGTTGTTTCTCAGCATCTTCCACTCCAACTAACAAAGCTTTCACATGTTCTCTTCCAATGTGATTATCTCTTCTAAGAACTTCATTTTCCTCTGGGAGTCTTTGGATTGCACTTAGCATGTCACTGGAAGAATCCTTTTCTGTAATATAACTTGATGATGATGAGCATACCTCTTCATCTTTAGCCATAAGACAGATCAGGGCTTCTTCATCTGAATCTGTAGAGTCAGAGTCTTCTAAATCTGTAGTTGACTTTTGAGAAGAAGAGGGACAGTCTTCCTGGTTTTTATCAAACTCAGAAAGTAGTGCTCTAATTCTCTCCTTGTCAAACTTTTTCTTTCTTTCTTTCCTGAGTCTCTTTTCTTCATCAGTGTACTTCTCAG
The DNA here is from genome assembly GCA_026898435.1 of Prunella vulgaris. Lineage (NCBI taxonomy): Eukaryota > Viridiplantae > Streptophyta > Magnoliopsida > Lamiales > Lamiaceae > Prunella > Prunella vulgaris. Next base: position 35,690 of record JAPKLY010000779.1, on the reverse strand, counting down.
CTTTTGGATAAGGACAATCCTTGATGTAATGTCCTGGTTTTCTGCAGTTATAGCACAAGTATGTTGAGTTAGGTGCTGTACATTTCACCTTACCATCTTCCTTTGGTGTGAACTACATCTTCTTGGTCCATTTGCCAAATTTCTTGAGCTGCTTTATGAAAAGAGCCAAGTCTTCATCATCAGAACTTGTAGCTGTAGGGTTGTCAGCCACTAGAGCTGTAACCTTACTCCTGTCAGGTTCTTTTCTCCTGCTTATGTCAAATTCATAGGCTTTGAGGTCTGAAAAGAGTTAAAAGGTGGATATCTTAGATAAATCCTTTGATTCTCTCATAGCAATGACCTTCATGTCCCATTCAGAAGGTAAGCCTCTGAGAACCTTCATTTCATTTCTCTTTGTGAGTACTCTTTACCAACTGAATCTAGCTCATTGAGGATTTCAATGAATCTTGATTCAAACTTTTCAAGAGTTTCACCAGATTTCATCTTGAAGTTCTCAAACTTTTGAACTGCTATCATGAGTTTGTTTTCCTTGATTTGTTCAGTTCCTTCACAAATCATTTCCAACTTTTCCCATATATCTTTTGCAGTTTTGCAATTTTTGATCTTGCTAAACACAATTTTATCAAGTGAATGATAAATAGTGTTCTTTGCAACATTGTCTAAGTTGGACCTTCACTTGTCATCCTCAGTCCATTCCCTTCTGGGTTTGGGGATAATCTGAGCTAGTCCAGCTGACTGATTAGCTGCAGTGTTGACCTTCACAATAGGTATAGGGCCATCTTCTATGATAGACCACATCTCATCATTGATTGCAGACAAATGTGCTTGCATTCTAATTTTCCATTCATCATAGTCCTCAGTAGAGAACATTGGAACCTTGGACTTAACCATCTTGGGAGCCATGCAAGTATGCAGGTGTGTTTTTCAAAAACAAAAAAATATCTAGCAAGGTTCTGATCAAAGCAGTGGCAAGCCAACTGCTCTGATACCACTTGTTAGTCCCTTAAAGTGGTCAAGGTCTAGAGGGGGGGTGAATAGACCTTGAGTCCAAAATCAGATTTTTCAAACTTTTCAAAAAGATGGATTCTAGAACCTTACAGTAACCTTTTTGAAGTTTAAAAACAACAAGTCTACAAAAGTTTTATAAACTGGACCACAAAGGTTACAGCTGTGGACTAACAAGTCTACAGCTTCAGAATTCAAAACCTTGCAAAACAAACAAATCACTTGTGGACAAAGATATCAGAGGAGTTCTCACAATTATGATTGTATTGAGAATACTCTAATCTGCAGCGGAATAAAGTGAGTGTTAATGAAAAACAATATAAACTAGACTTAACAGTTGAGTGACTTATAGAAGTCTACTGCTGTAGAGTCAGTTTCTGTGAAAATCACAAGGTTTTATGCAATCAGGTTTTAAAAGCAATGATGAATGTAACAAGATAATAGAATATGCAGGACAAGAATTTAAAGAGCAGAAGGTATATAGACTAGGTTTTAGAGTGGTTCAGTGTCTATAAGAAGATAACCTACATCCACTGTTACACCACTCAGGTGCCAAATTCACTAAGAAGTGATCACAAAGATCAATACAAGTAGTTCCCCCTTAGAACTAGGTTCACTCAGATTCCTATTCTAAAAATAGATAAACTACCCTATTCACTCAGAATTTCAACTCACAAAGAGTTTTTACAAACCTCACAAAGATATATCTACACTAAGTAGAAATAAAATCAGGTGAGGGAACAACAACAAAAGGTGTGATTCTTGCTAAGAAAATCCTAACCAACTATCCTATGAATCACAAAGAATAAAACATAAATAAGCTCTCAAAGAATTTGCTGGCTTTAGACTTGCTCAGGTTGAATGCTTGTAAGTTTAGAGTTGTTGTTATAGCTTCCTCTGAGGACTTCTTCTATTTATAGATTGTGCGGTGTGACTTATCATTTGGGAATTTCAAATTTGAAATTCAGATAAGGCTCCTCTCTCTCTATTGGCATGTGTGAGGTGGTCCTCATCCTTCACACAGGATAGTACTGATTGTACTATGTTCTTTTCTTCAGAATTCTGGCCTCCTTGTAACTAATCTTCATTATCCACCAGAATTGAGAAAATGACCTCCACTTAAGTATAGTTTAGTGAGTGCTTGAGAGCTACACTAATAGTCCTTAAGGGTACGTTTATTTTGGGATTAAGGGGGTCGTGTGAAGTCATGACTTTGAAATCCTGAGATGTGAAAACCTTGATGAATAGTAAAAGTGGGTGTTTGTTTTGGGATTTTAGTAGGGTAGGATGTTACTTTATGTCAAATCAAAGTGTGATAATGATTAATTTTATAGGTATAATAGATATTTTATGAGTGTTGTGTTGAAAAGAGTAATAATAGGTTTAATAGGTATTTTTAGGTGTGGATTGAGTTTGGGATGTGAAATCCGGATGTTACATCCCAAACTCGTGTAGAGACGTGATCGCAAAGTCCTACGTCCATCCGTGGTAGTCCCAAAACAAACATACCCTAAGGGTCTTCATTAATCTTCAATTAGTCTCTGACTTGTACTTCATCTTCAAATGGTTCTTTACAGCTGTAGAGTCTTCAACCTTGCAGTTGTAGAGTCCTGTCAATATAAAAATCGGATGTAGAGAAACCTTGCAGCTGTAGGGTCATGTCTAGCTGTAGATTGATAAAATACACAGCTGCAGACTTCACTTACAACTATATGTTTCAAACACCAATTTCCTTAAAACAAATGTTAGATTAATTTAATCAATAACCACATTTGTTTTGCACACGTAAAAGTCTAAACCAAGGTACTAACACATAGCTTTGTCCTACTACATATCTATTTGTCCTCTATGCACACGTTGCTTATCGCCTCTAACCTCAGCGGGCTTCCGGGCGACCTTCAGTACCTTATGCTTCTTTCGGGGACAATGCGATGGTGGACTTCAGGTTGGCCTCTAATGAGGAAGCTCGCCTGTGACTCTCTCTCTCTCGGTACGACTAGCCATTGGCTTTAGCCCTAAGGGAACCTCGGCGAGGTCCTCACCTACCTTATCGAGCTTCTCTGTGTTAACCCCTGGCTTAAGTTCGCCTATCAACATTTGCCCCCCCAGGTCGCGCACATCATGACTTGTCTAATGTGTGGGTAAGCTGACTTATCTCTTGGACGAGGACTCGAGTGTTGGCGAACAGCCTCCAGGGTATGTGAACCTCGGCGAGGTTCTCACTTACCTTGCCGAGCTTGCGGGCGAAGTTGGGTGCGGCGGTTGGAGTGCTGATGTGGAGCAGAATTCGAGGCGTAGTGCACGCCTTTTTAGGCCTCATTTCCTACGCCCATTATCACAACCTTTTCAAATTCTATGCAAATTATCCCCTGCACTCTTTGAATTTTCAAACTCGACCCGAAGTTAGATCATTCTTCACTTTCGCATCCTCACTTCTCCAAGTAATTTTTCGGCAGCCGATTCTCTTGCAACCGATGAATTCCCGTGTGCTTCCTAAGGTAGAACCCATTTCCCCCTTCCCTGTCTTCTTTCTTGTTCTTAATTCTTCTTCGAGTTTTCGGAGATTTTGGACATTTTCCATAGCCTACCTGAACATTCCGATGATCCTCGTACCGATTTTGAGCACCCCGAAAATGGTAACCCACACTCTCCACCAATAACATGATCATGTCGAACCGCCTCAAACCATAACTTGGGAAACAGGCCGGTAATTGAGAATTTGCCAATTCCTCAAATGACCCCGATTGTGATTACTTTGGAATCTGGGGCGAGCTCCGTAGCTCGCCCGGATAGCTACGAGCTTCAAGGGAACCTCAGCCGAGCCACCGATGATGCCGCCGTCCACGAACTAGAGGTCACCGAGGTTCAAGAGGAGGTCGCCGAGACCGGCGATCAAGCCAGCGAGCTTGCCCGCGAGCTCGACGAGGAGGAAGACGAGGGTGAAGTGGAGATCACTCATGAGTACCTTCATTTCATCGACTTCCCACTTCCCAAAATCCCAGAGCATCAAGTTCCCACCGAGGTTATTCATGACTTCAACTGGGCGGAGTATGTTAGGGTGCATGCGGCGAGCTTCCCTCTACCCGAGCGAGATTTCCACGATGCTGCAGACAAATCCGACCTCAAGCAGAACGAGGTTGTGAGTCTAATCAGTGAATATGCCCTACCGAAACTTCGGAAGACGTATCGCATCCCGTTGGAAATTTTTATGTATGCTCCCGAGGAGAATGAACTTGCGGATATGCCCTCTCCCTGACTGACGGCCATCAATGTTCACACCTTGGTGGCCGGGCTTACTTTGCCCTTGCACCCCATCATTGGGCAGTTTCTGATGGACAACAACCTCGCCATCTCGCAGCTCACTCCAAACGCCTGGAGTAGTCTGTCGGCGATGTTGATAATTTTTGGTCTCGAGGGTTATGAAAATCGACTAACCTCGGTGGAGATCAAAGAGCTATTCACGGTGACCCGACAAGTTAACGATGGGAAGGGGTATTATTACCTCAAAGCTCGTCCGAGAGAGAAATTCCTGGGGGTTCTTCCCAATAAGGTCCGGGATTGGAAAGAATATTTTTTCTTCATCAGTGGGGACTGACGAGCTTCGGACGGGCACGGAGGACGTATTCCCTCGCTCGCGGAATATGGAGAAGCCAGCAGTAGGTGGCATATTTCGGTGTGTGTGAGTTGGATTAGATTAACTAATCTAATCTTCTCTTTCACAGGTCTGAAGCATCACAAGTCGAGCCGTGGGAAGCCCGATGGTTCCATTGGCTTCAAATTCGTGCGGACTGTTTGTTGCTTGCGGGAGCAGAAAGACCGGGAGGTTAAGCACTTGTGCCACCACCATTGTCGAAGACTTACCGGCCTCATAACCTCGCCCCATCACCTTGCTGTCCAAGGTCTGGATTCTCAAAAATTTCCAAGCCTGGGTAGGTCGCTAGCCTGGTGGTGAAGCTCGCTAGATCGCTGATTCCTCGTTTCGATTTTGTAAGTGAAGGCCCAATAGTTGCTCCCCCACCTATCGAGGTTCCCGAGGCGTACCACTTCTTAGCCCGCCAACTCAAAATGGTAAAAGCTCACCCCAACAGAGCTGGAGTCCCATCTGGAGTGGTGCTCGATGCGACCAGGAAGGTGGACCTCGCCAAGACCACCTCCACCGCCGACAAAGTTGGGGGCTCCAACTCGTAGAACAATGCTCATGCCCCCCAGTAGACCAAGGAGAAGGTCGCCCAGACCAAGAAAGGTGCTGGGCGAGGTGACTCTGGGTCCGGTCGAGGTTCTCAACCTCCACTCCACCAATCCAAAAGAACCCTGCACCGCAGGGATGGCTCCCGAGTGAGCAAGGACGAACCTCGCTCCCAGAAATGATCCCGGTCGGTCTTCGTGATGAAAACTTTGAACAAAGCGACCGAGGCGGCTCTGGATCGGGTCAAGGAGGATCAGGGCGAGCTATTATCCCTCACTCAACTCCCGCACCACCAACTCCTCAGTGTGCGCCCCCTCCATCTCCATACGGGGTCCCCATTCAGGATGACACCCTCCTCGGGCTCAATCCCGATAGGTTCGGGTAAGGGGGCGAGCTTCTATTCTAAGTTGGAAGTTAATTTCTTCATGATTTTGAAGTCGGATTTTTGCTAACTCTTTAAAGGTTTGCAGGTATGCCCCCGCCAAGTTTCCAAACCGCCCCGAAGCTCTCCATACAGCGGAGAGGTGTAAAGCCCTGACCTCGGCAAGGGAGCTACCCCCCGGCCCTGCGTGCCTCATCTTCACTGAGGCACCCAAATACCTCTCGGCCTCCGAGCTTACCATGATCGAGAGGCAGAAGCCCGCCGATAAGGTGAGGTTAGCCATGCATTATGCTTGTGCGGCTGATTAAGGTCATAATTGCATCTTTTTGCATCTATTTCTATATGGTTTTGATGTACTTATGTTCATATTTGACCCTAATATGGTATAAATTGTGCATTTAACCCTTTTTGGCTAGAAAGTTGTGATTGTAGGTGAAAACAAGTAAAATGAGGAAGAAACGAGCAAGTTTGAGAAAAGACAGCCATTTGTCGAGTGGAGTGTCGACCAAGTTTGAGAAAAGGCACCCATGTCGACCAAGCTGTCGCCCAAGTGGTCGACAGACCTGCAGCTCTTGGGCGACAGATGTCCTGAATACTCAGATTTTTAGGGCTATTTTCATATTTTTGCTCGTTTTAATGAAGGGCACAATGGACTAAACATTGTGGGCACTATAAATACATCAAGGATCAGATTCTCAAGCATCATCATCATTAGTTAGTTCTTAGATTAGTTTAGAGAGAGGTTAGAGGTAGTTTCCAAGTGGGTTCTTAGTTAGATTCAATCTTCTCTCTACAATTACTTTTGATCCACCCATTGGATCTTAATCCGTTTTCTCCATTAGATTAGTCTCGTTATTAGCTACAATTCTACGGTTCATTTTATGATTTTGAGCTCCGGATTAGAAGATAGCATTTTGAAGGTTTGATGATTGTCTTTCAATTCTCCAACATTTGGTAAGATTTCTTGTATTTCAATTCATATTAGTGTTAATCATGTTTGTCTATATCTTAATTGTTGACTTTCATTTCCAATTAGCCATGGTCTAATCTTTTGTTGCATGGTTGTATGAATACTATGGTGAATTTTGTGTCTTGTTAATCCTATGCACGAATTAGTGATCTTGTTAGATTAGTTCTCTTATTAATGACTTGTATGAATGCTTGGGATGTTAAATTGGATTGTATGGCTTATATGTTTTAGCAGTGAAATGAGAATTGAGCTATAAGAACCTTATGCATACCAAGTGTTTGATAATTTGCTAGTATGACCAATGAGAATTGCATATTAGCCTAGACCTCTTAATTGGAGTGTTGGAAGTTGTAGAGAGATCTAAACATCCAATAGAGCCTTTACCTTGTGTTGTAGAGAGATCTAGACACTAGTTGTCTTGACTAAGACACCAAGAGATCTTTTGCATGGTAGGATGGATAGGATACTAGAGGAACCATAGTAGGATTACTTCCATGTACACTTCACACTTGCTCACTTCTTTGAGGTGATAGTTAGGATTTACTATTTCTTGTTGATTTAGTAGATAGAATCCTTGATGATTTTCTTGCTTTCCTAGCTATTAGCCTTTTGTAGACATTCAATACTTTCTTGATATCGCACCGTTTCCCTGTGTTTCATATTTAACTTGGTTAACTTGCTACGACAACAACGACCACGTTCACTTGCATGGAAATCATCACAATAGTGGCAAACAAAGTTTTTTACGCCGTTGCCGGGGAAACGGTGTCACGCCCTAAAATTCTAAGCATTTCAAATCAGCGGAAGTCTCATTTTTAATTTATTTAATAAAAACATTCTACAGGACGTGAACCCATTTTACTAGCAATAAAATTCTTTTCTTTGAAAAATCCTTGTTGAACTAAAATCAAACCTTCACGATAAATTTCTCATTCAATACATCCATAGAAATCATAAAAAATACCTTGACAAACATTCATAACATTTTTCAATAATATTCACTTAACATATTCATAGGAATCACAAAAGTAACATATAACATACTTAACATACATATAACAATAATATTCACTTAACATATTCATAGGAATCACAATAATATTCACATGTGAATTAAACTTATTCTAACATCATTCAACATGTAAGACATCAATTAAATCATGCAATAATACTTAAATAATTCAAGTACAGTAGCTGGTACCTAAAACTAACGAAAAACCGCCTGGGTGTACTGATCAAAACTGGTTGAGTATATAAACAGTCAACTAACTAATACCAAATCCATTTTCTCTAATACTATTATCTTGCCAAATCATCTAAGACCTCTAAATACTCAAATAAATCATATTAAACATATTGTAAAGACTTGTCACGAAAATTCATTCATAAAACACTTGAAAAACTCGTATAACAAAGATAAAGGACTAATTTTGAGCTGAAACTTTAAAATGATTTTGCTCCAAGTTTAAGACTGAAACAACTTGATATTTTATGACAAATAAACTGCCAAAAATTTGAAAATAGGCTGGGCATAAAATTGGTATTTTGAAAACAAGAATTTTGAGGATTAGAAACACATATAAGACTAAAACTGGAACCCCGACTTTCAATAAGTAAAAACTCATTAAAATTAGTCAACAAGCATATTAAATCATGGCAAACATTCTGGTAAAATTTCATAATTTTTTGGAGTTATAAAACTTAACTTATCGAAC
>JAPKLY010000779.1:0-27422 GCA_026898435.1 Prunella vulgaris | reverse complement strand
CCTCAACAATAATACTTCTTATCCTTACACTAAATAATTCGACACTTTGTACTAATCTTAAGAGTCCAATTAATATTAATTGGGACAACTAATACTAGCAACCAATTAAGAAATACTAAGGCATAACAACTTAAAGGACTAAACCTTGCTCACACTCAAACTCACGCCTAAAACAAATAAATAAAGGACTATAAAACTGCTGCCTATGCGGGGTGTTATAAACGGTCTCTTTGTCAAGCTAGTTGATGATTGTTTACATTTCTTTTCTTTATTTTGTTTCTTTGTTTGTTTTGACTATTTTTTGTGAGTGTTGATACCTGATTATTTTTGTAGGAGTGAGCTCGATTGAGATGGGCGAATACAACCATTACTCGTATTCCCCACAAGACACATATCCTCCTAATTACTATACCTATCAACCTTACCCAAATCAACCACCGCCTCCACAAGAAAAGCCTTATCCTCCTACTCCCTATTCATATCAAGATTCCTACACCTCCTATGAAGATCCATATTCCTATACTCCACCCATTCCTATGCCTTGCCATCAAGAAGAAAATCCTCCTAGCCATTTAAATGAGACTCTAGCTCACATTCTCAAGGAATTGGAAGAGATGAGCATTGAAGTTAAGAGGGACTTTGAGGAGACCAACAACAAGTTTGATAGAAATGTCAAATCTCAAGGAGATCAAATCAAGAGCTTAGATCCAATTGGAGAAATTGACCCAACAAGCCCACGAGATTTGTGAAGAAAAGTTGGAGGAGGAAGATGAGGGTAATGATGAAGATCAAGGGGAAGTGGAAAACAATGATGAAGATAATGATCATCATGACAAGATTAAAGTCTTTTCTCTTCAAGATTTTTCTAATGCTAAAATTTCTACTAATCCTTCTCATGATTCCTTTGAGCACGATATTACTATTATTAATGATAATGTTGCTTATAACATTTCTCAAGTTGAATTTGTTAGGGATCAATAAGAAGAGGAGGATGGACTAGAAGAAGAAGAAAGAGAAGAATGTGAAAATGAAGAGGAAAAAGAAGAAATTGATGAAAGTGAAGAGGATGATGAAGATGAGGATGAGCATGATGAGTACAAGGATCTTTATGATCAATTTGATTTTGATATTGATGGTAGCAAAGGAGAAATCCTAAGTGAGATCAAAGAAGATAAATATGATTATGAAGAGATCAAATTTACTCATGCTCAAGATATCTCCGATTTCAAGAGCTTTATTAATCCTTTTTACAATTATATTGAGTATGATATTAATCCTCTTTATGATGATAATGAATATGATACTTCCTTTGTTTGTATTGATAGGAATCAAGAACGAGAAGTGGAAGATAAGGAAGGAGAAGATTCAAGAGGAGAAAGAGAGAATAATCAAGAAGAGGTAGATGAATGTCCACCTATGGACATGAGCTTCAAGGAGGAAGAACTACAAAATAAAGTGGAAGATGAGCTTCAAGGAGAAATGAGCATTTCTAAACCCTTAAACTCTTCCACTTATGCTTTAATTGATAAAGTTGTTTATTGTGAATTCATCTTGCCTCTTGATATAATTGATTAAAAGATTGAATTGAAAATCCTCTTGAACATATTTGTTAGTAGGAGATAGGGGTGGATTGATATGATGAGAAAAGAGGAAAGTTCATGTGCTTACATATATAAATTGACAAGGAAAACGGGTGTATGGGGAAGAAATCCTACATGTTTCCTTGATTTTGAAACTTTGAGATTAGAGTTAGATGGCAAGGATGACAATTATCCTTGTCCATTTAGCTAACATTAGTGTGTCCGGCTAGGGGACGTTAAATCCAAGCGCTAGATGGGAGGCAACCCATCCTTGAAAATTTTCTTGCTTATTAGGTTTGCTTTGTAGTTTAGATAGCTTTATTTGTTTTGATTTGTTTCATATGAGGTAGTGTGTTCTCTTACCTTGGTTGGTGCATGTGATTTATCCTAGTTTTGGGGTGTTGCCTCTTGTTATATATGGTGATTTCTTGGTTTAGTCGAGCTTATATATGCATTGTTTGGTCATTGATTCATTGCAAATCCTATTTTCATCACTCTTTTCCAAACTTTTAGGATCCTTGATCCGAAAAACTTTGGGGGGGTGTGTTCGTTTTTCAAATTGTAGATTTGCAATGACATTTGTGAGCTCTAGAAAGGTGTGATGAGGAGATTTCTCTTCCTACTTGGCAAAGAAGGACATTCTCTTGTAAGTGGCAATTCACTTTCCTATTCTTAATGCCAACTCAAGGTATGTCTTTACACTTATCTCTATATGTGCTTCCTTTTTCTCATTTTAGTTTATCCTTTTGTAGATTGCTATTTTGAGTTTAACTGTTGATTCTTGTTGTATTGTGTTTTGATTGATGCATTGCATGATCTTTTCTCCACTCTTTGCCAAACTTTTTAGACCCTTGGTCCAAAAAAGTTTGGGGGTGTGTTCGTTTCGTCAATCTCATTGTAATGCTATGCTTATGTTGATTCTTAGTGTTCCTATGATATTTTGGATCATATGCTTATCATGTGCCTTGTTTTTGCTTGTTATTTTTGCCATGATGTTGCTAGTTGAGAGTAGTGTGGCATGAGATATGCTTATAATCGTGTGGATGATGTAGATAGTGCATAGTTAAGTGTAGTGTGTATATTGCCTAATTCATTTTTGTCTATAATGTAGTTGATTCTTTGATGCTTGATACATGATTGATTTGTACAAGTTTGATATGATATGAGTCATGATCACCTTGACCCGTGAGGTTTGAGCCTATTTTGCCCGTTTCAATCTTAAACGGATGACATTTCTTTGATGTGAGATCCACATGGTGCATTTCCACTCTAGAACTTGATTTGAGTCTTGTTTGAGATCACATTTTATAATGAGTTGTCAAAAATGATTTGAGGCCATCTTTGATTGTATATGAGTCACTTAGCCAAATTATTCATACCATGACATTGATTCCATAGTTAGCCATTTTGTGCCTTTGGCCTTTTCCTTTGGCAACCTATGATTGTAGCTTGATTATCCTTCATTTTGAGCCTTATTTTCCCTATTACTAGTGGAGCTTTTATGAGGATATGAAGGTTACATGTTTTGAAAGCAAGCTTGGTGGATGAGATGGTGAAGAAAAGTGAAAGAAACAAAAGATGAAGATGTAAAGAAAGTGGAAGTTGTGTTGAATGAAAAGATGTGAAGAAGAGCTTATGTTCCTAAGGGGTTGGTAATGTGATGCAAAATTGCTAAAGAAAGGAAGTGGAAAAATTCTTGAAAGGAAGAAGTGTGAAAAGAAGTGTTATGTGCTTGAAATGGTGTTGCAACTTGATCACTTGCAACCTATCTTGGGAAGAGTAGTGATATTCTAGCTAAGTATCTTGACCTCTTGCTCCACTAGTACGATAGTCACTTCTATCCAAAAATATCCCACCCTTACCAAAGAGCCAACACTACAACCAAATAAAAGTCCTCTTTAATTTGATGATGAGTTACTTGTCAAGTGGTGGAGAATTTGAGACTTTTATCAAGCTTATGGTAGTGGATGTACTATGTGTGATGTTGAGTGAACCTCATACACTTGAGAGCTTGAGTGATACACTATCTAGTGAGGATTTTGACTCATTGATTTGATCTTGTGTGCATTGATGTTATGTAAATGGTTGATGAGATGATACTACATTGATAGATTGCATGATATTAGGTGATGTATATATGGCATTTGACTTGTGCTTGATGCTTCATTGATACAATTATTCCCCTATTTTATCGCTTCGTTGCTCGAGGACGAGCAACAATCTAGTTTGGGGGTATGATTAGGGTCATAATTGCATCTTTTTGCATCTATTTCTATATGGTTTTGATGTACTTATGTTCATATTTGACTCTAATAAGGTATAAATTGTGCATTTAACCCTTTTTGGCTAGAAAGTTGTGATTGTAGGTGAAAACGAGCAAAACGAGGAAGAAACGAGCAAGTTTGAGAAAAGTCCAAAATCCTGGAGTTTAGCCAATTGGTGCAATTGATGTTCCATTTTGAAGAGCTTGAAGAGAGGGTCGCAACGCAAAAAGAATCGAGTCAATCGGAGTTCTAGAGCTCAAGATATGATAAAAACAAGGAAGTCACGCATCGACCGAGACTAAGGCCTCGGGCGACAGACGTTCCTTCTTCAGAAGACAGGCCTCGCGCGACCAACATTCCTGGAGAGACAGTCATTTGTCGAGTGGAGTGTCTACCAAGCTGGGTCGACACACCTAGCACTCTTGGACGACAAAAGGCACCCGTGTCGACCATGCTGTCGCCCAAGTGGTCGACAGACCTGCAGCTCTTGGGCGACAGATGTCCTGAATACTTGGATTTTTAGGGCTATTTTCACGCATTTTAATGAAGGGCATATTGGACTAAATATTGTGGGCACTATAAATACATCAAGGATCAGATTCTCAAGCATCATCATCATTAGTTAGTTCTTAGATTAGTTTAGAGAGAGGTTAGAGGTAGTTTCCATGTGGGTTCTTAGTTAGATTCAATCTTCTCTCTACAATTACTTTTAATCCATCCATTGGATCTTTAATCCATTTTCTCCATTAGATTAGTCTCGTTATTAGCTACAATTCTACGGTTCATTTTATGATTTTGAGCTCCGGATTAGAAGATAGCATCTTGAAGGTTTGATGATTGTCTTTCAATTCTCCAACACGTGGTAAGATTTCTTGTATTTCAATTCATTTTAGTGTTAATCATGTTTGTCTATATCTTAATTGTTGATTTTCATTTCCAATTAGCCATGGGCTAATCTTTTGTTGCATGGTTGTATGAATACTATGGTGAATTTAGTGTCTTGTTAATCCTATGCAGGAATTAGTGATCTTGTTCGATTAGTTCTCTTATTAATGACTTTTATGAATGCTTGTGATGTTAAATTGGATTGTATGGATTATATGTTTTAGCAATGAAATGAGAATTGAGCTATAAGAACCTTATGCATACCAAGTGTTTGATAATTTGCTAGTATGACCAATGAGAATTGCATATTAGCCTAGACCTCTTAATTGGAGTGTTGGAAGTTGTAGAGTAATCTAGACATCCAATAGAGCCCTTACCTGGTGTTGTTGAGAGATCTAGACACTAGTTGGCTTGACTAAGACACCAAGAGATCTTTTGCATGCTAGGATGGATAGGATACTAGAGGAACCATAGTAGGATTACTTCCATGTACACTTCACACTTGCTCACTTCTTTGACGTGATAGTTAGGATTTACTATTTCTTGTTGATTTAGTAGATAGAATCCTTGATGGTTTTCTTGCTTTCCTAGCTATTAGCCTTTTGTAGACATTCAATACTTGCTTGATATCGCATCGTTTCCCTGTGTTCGATATTAACTTGGTTAACTTGCCACGACAACAACGACCACGTTCACTTGCGTGGAAATCATCACGATTTTGGCAAACAGCGGCGATGGTGGCCACCCAGCTCATAACTGATGACATCACGGCCGCTGACAAAGCTCGCCACGATACCCGGATTCTGCTGAACCGCGCAGGGGATGAGCGGAAAAAGGCCGTAGAGGACCTCGCAGGGATGGAGGCGAAGGCGAGGGCTTCCTTGGAGGGGGAGCAAAAGGCCCTGGAGAAGCTGGAGCAAGTTCAAGCTGATTTTAATCGGCAAAAGGCTAAACTAGAGCTAGCTCGCAAGAAGCTCACCTCAAGAGAAGAGGAGTTCGCCCGGATGTAGGATGAGGTGAGGATTGTACGGGAGCAGAACCAGGGCCACTTGGTGGAGTGTTCAAAGCTGCGGGAAGAGGTCGCTGAGAAGGTGTTGGAAATTGCCGAGCTCCGAAGTCGGTCCGATGCTCCCCCTTCCTCCGAGGCCCTGGAGCTCGCTAGGTTGGTCACCACGGACCTCGGCTACGTGCTCTGTTTTGCCGAGGTCATCCGCTCCTTCCAGTGGGCACGGATGAACAAGGAGAGCGAGTGGGAGGCTCTCGTGGGCGAGTTCGACGATTGTTTTTAGCGAAGGCCAAAATTCCCGAGGGCACAACGCTGAACATAGGTGACCTCGCCGGCTACGGGATCAACCTCGATGAGGCCCTGGAGCGATTTAATATCATCCAAACCTACGAGGTTCTGGTTGGTGACGCGGAGAAGGAGGCCACCGGGGATGATGTGCAGACACCCCCCACACTGGAGCAAATGTAGGAAGCTTGCGGGGATGCCATGCTCAACCTCGGCGAGCTGGACACCAGTAGGTGTATGGGCAATATCACCATCCTACCCCGACTTTCACCCTAAGGCCGCCAAACAACTGGTGCCGAGGTTCCTGGCGAGGTCACACATCCCGAGGCTCCTGCAGAGTTCTCTGCCACACCTGCTGCCCTCACTGCTCCTGAAACTTGAAACCTTTCTTTGCTCTCTTAGATTAGTTTCTCATTTTTTTTCAAGATATAGAAGCTCGCCGGGCCGTATAGCTCGCCCAGAAGGAGCTCGTTTCGTAGTTTCATTTTGTTTAAGTAGTTGGAGCTCGTCGGGCATGTGTAGCTCGCCCAGAGGAGCTCCTTTGTATTTCAGAGATGGTCAGCTAGCCGACCTTTGTGGCTAGCACTACTTCGCATACTTAGGAATTTTTCAAGTATATTTTTGACTTGAAAGCTTCTTAAGTATTTTTTGCATGAAATTCGAGCCTTTTGCTACAACCTTGTCTTTGCTTACATTTTTATGCTTACGTTATAATTTCGATTAGCTCATTTTTATACTTTCGGTACTTAATTGTTCGTCTTACTCTACTTTCGAGAAGCGAATTGTTCATTTTACGCCACTTAGGACTACGAATTGTACATTCATTTACTTAGTACATATTCTTCGTCTTACACCACTTAGGGTCGCGAATTGCTCGTCTTAAACCACTTGGGGTAGCGAGTTGTACTTTTGTTTAATTCACTTTGGGAGATCGGGTTTCATGAACCTTGCCTTAGACGTTTTAACTGTATGTTTTTTTTTTTTTTGTGAATTTTTCTAACTTATGGCAGTAGGTGTTTAGTGATCCTTTAAGAAGGATACCTTCGCTGACCTGGGGCACTTTGGCCTTTGCCTTTGAGCTTTTTAGATTATAACGTTTGGGATATTGGCCCTTGCGCATTACGAAGCTTAGAACAGTTGGACCTCTCGGAAACCTTCGAACGGTTGGATATTTCGCGAACCTTCGAACAGTTGGATATTTTTCAAGAAAAACTCCTAACTTCATATAGGAACGTAATTTACATTGGTTGTCATCAACATCTCTGATGTGAACCTTCGATTAGTCTATTACAAAATCTCGATCTATTGCTAAAACTTATTTAGATTCGCCGCGCTCCAGGTGTATGATGAGGCGTTGCCTTCTATGTCTTCGAGGTCATAAGTACCGTTTGCCCAGGATGCGGTAACCCGGAATGGTCCTTCCCAGTTCGATCCAAATACACCAGGTGGGGCCATCAGTTTCTTCTTTAGTACTAGATCACCAACTTTGAACCTTCAGTCACGGACTTGGGAATTGTAGTACTTCTCCGCTCTACGCTTGTAGGTTGCATTTTTCATTTCTGACGAAGCTCTGGTCCCTTCAATTAGATCTTTTTCGACTGCCAAGGCTTCGTCATTATTTTCCTCGTCGAATCTTACCACCTTCCAAGTCTTATTCTAGATTTCCACTGGTACCACCACCTCTGTTCCAAAGGCTAAAGCAAACACCGTCTCTCTGGTACTGGCTCGGTATGATGTTCTGTAAGACCACAGAACCTCCGGGAGTTTGTCTGCCCAGCTTCCTTTCTTTTCATTGAGACGGATGTTCAATATGTGTTTCAGAATCTTCTTAACCAACTCGACCTGGCCGTTCGACTGCGGATGGTACGGAGTTGAGTAGTGCTTCTTGATGTTCCATGAACTACAAAAATATCTCAACTTCTAGCCGTCGAACTACCTTCTGTTGTCCGTGATGATCGATTGCGGAAGTCCGAATCGGCAGATCAGGTTCTTCCATATAAAACTGATCATTCTTTCTTGTGTTATCGTTGTGACTGCTTCGGCTTCGGCCCACTCAGTGTAATAGTCTACCGCTACAACAGCAAACTTCACACCGCCTCTGCCAGGTGGGAATGGGCCGATCAAGTCGATACCCCATTTTGCAAAAGGCCACTGGCAGAAAACCGACTTCAGTTGGTTAGTGGGGAGTGGATATTAGGTGCGAAAAGTTGACACTTTCGGCACTTCCGCGCGAAGCTAATGGCCTCTTTGCGAAGAGTGGGCCAGTAGTACCCATGTCTGATTGTCTTGTATGCAAAAGCTTGCCCCCCAGCGTGACTCCCAGAAATCACTTCGTGAATTTCTTCTAACACCTCAAACCCTTGCTTCTTAGACAAGCATTTGAGTAGGGGCAGAGAGAATCTATCTTTGTAGAGTTGGTCATCTACCATCGTGTATCTGGCTACTTGTTTCGTTAGCCGGCTAGCTTCCCATGTGTCATCGGGGGTTGTTCCATCCTTTAAGTATTTTTTGATCGGAGTGCACCAATTTTCACTATCTTTGTCCTCTTCTTGCCCCCCACTCGAGGTCTGATTTACTTTGTAATCGGAAGTCGAGGGGTTCTTTAGTTTGGTGACTACAACCTCCGTGACCTCAGCTTCGCCGTTAATGGTAGCTAGTCGGGCTGGGGCATCCGCCTGCGGTATCTGATTGATGTAAACCTGTGTAAACATCGAGATTAGATGTGCCACTATCTTCTGGTAGGTCATCAGCTGCTGATCCTTCACTTCGTACTCTCCCCGGACTTGGGATATTATTAGTTGGGAATCTCCAAAAACTTGAAGGTTGGTTGCCCCCACAGCTAATGATAACCTAAGTCCGGCTATCAAAGCTTCGTATTCCGCTTCATTGTTGGTTGTTTGAAAATCGAACCTGATCGCGGAGGTGAAGACTTGTCTATCCGGGTTGATTACAACTACACCGGCTCCTGCTGCAGTGCTGGTTGATGATCCGTCAACGTAGAGGTGCCGCGGAGCTATACGTCCCCTCGTCGGATCTTATGGGAAAGTTAACTCGATGATGAAGTCGGCGAGCGCTTGTCCCTTGATCGCTGTTCGGGGTGCGTAGGTTATACCGTACTGGCTGACCTCTAGTGACCATTTCAATAGACGTTCGGCGGTGTCTGGGCGCTGCCGTATTTGACGTAGTGGGAACGTCGTCAGCACCTCTACCGGGTGGTCGAAGAAGTAGGGCCTCAATTTTTTAACACTCATCACCAGTGCGTAGCCTAGCTTCTCTGTTGGGGTGTACCGCAACTCAGCTTCGTGTAAGACTTGGCTTACGTAGTACACTGCTAGGTGTGTTTTCGCCTCTTCTCGGACCAGGATGGAGCTGATGGCCACCTCCGACGCGGCGAGGTACAGGTACAACTTCTCACCAGGTACTGACTTTGACAGGACCTGCGTATCCGCCGCTTATCCACACGAAGTGGTTTTTAAGGTGCAGCTTGTTGGCTTTAGCTGCCTCCTTGTACCTCCGCGTGTTCGCCTTGATTGCCTCGAAGAATGGGCAATTCCGGTCGCCAGACCTGGAGATGAACCTGTTCAGGGCAGCCATGCACCCGGTCAACCTTTGAATCTTCTGCACGGAATCACGCACACCTATCTCGATTATTCATTGGACCTGCATCGGGTTAACCTCTATTCCTCGTTGGCTCACCAGATGCCCCAGGAACTTTCCCGAATGTACGCCAAAGCTGGTCTTCTTGGGGTTCAGCGTCATGTTGTTGTGGCGTAGTATGTAGAAGGTTTGTTTTAGGTGGTCGAGGTGATCCTCCTTCCTCAAACTCTTGACAACTATGTCATCTACGTACACCTCCATAGATTCGTCGATGTGTTGGTCGAACATCTTGTTCACCAACCTTTGGTAGGTTGCTCCGGCGTTGATAAGTCCCAACGGCATCTTTCCCAGCAACACATATTTTTGTTGGTGTAGAACGCTGTATGCTCCTGGTCATCCGGGTGCAGCACTATCTGGTGATAACCTGCGAAAGCGTCCATGAATGTCATCATTTCATGGCCAGCAGTACTATCCACAAGCTTATCAATGTGGGGTAGTGGGAAATTGCCCTTCGGGCATGCCTTGTTCAGGTCCGTGAAGTCAATTCAAAGCCTCCATCCATTGTGTTTCTTCACCAGGACGGGGTTCGCGACCCACTGCGGGCACAAGGCTTCCTTGATCAGCTTGTTATCCAGCAACTTCCCGACTTCGGTGGTCAGGGCCGCATACTTTTTCGGTCCATACTTCCTTTCTGGCGGACGGGCCTCCTTGTCGGATATATGTTGAGTTGGTGACATGCATGTTCCAACGGGATTCCCATCATATCTTCAAGGGACCAGGCAAACAAGTCCAAGTTGGACATCAGAAATAGCTCCATCCTCGACCGGTACAGTTCTGGTAACTCGGAACCTATGAAAAGTTCCAAGTCCATTCCCGGGTCCACCGGGAGTGCTGACAGTTCTTCCATGGGAGTGGCTATTCTCTTTTGGTTTTTCTACCTCGGGTCACTGATGAACTCATCCCACTTCTCCTGTGATATCTGCGCAGGTTCGTAACCTAGGCGTGGTTCGAGGTCATCAGTTTTGCTTTCAACTTGGAGAGGTTCACCAATTGCCAGTACGTCCGGGGGTTTGTCAGTTTGGAGAGGTTCGGTAACCTAGGGAGTTGGATCAACGTCCATTGGTACTGGTTCTTGACCCCCCGCAGGTTCCCCATCTTGGTCAGCTTGAGTCTCCTCCACAGGTTCCTGCACTTGGTCAGCTTGAGTCTCCTCCACAGGTTGTGAGCTTTGCACAGGTTCCTGCACTTGGTCAGCTTGAGTCTCCTCCACCTCTTCCATTGGTGCTGGTTGTATGTTCTGCGTAGGTTCTGGGACTTGGTTAATTTCCATCATCGACTCCATCGAGTCGCCTACTTCCATCAACTCTGTTTCTGTCGAGATGATATCTAGGATGTTTGGCTCGTCTGCTGGAATCTGTACGTCCCCTTCAAGGATGTGAACCTGTGTTACAGACTTTTTGACCCGGCCATCTTAGATCTAGATAAACACTCTCGGGCATTTTTCTGGTCGCCCTTGATGGTTCCGGCACCTTTCGGAGTTGGGAATTTTAGACAGTAGTAGTAGGTCGAACAATCCATTTGGAATTCATTGATAAAGGGATGGCCAAGGAACCCGTTGTAGGAGGACTGCTGGTCGACAACAAGGAAATCAACTAACCTAGTCAGTCTCCTCTCCGGGTCCTCAGCCGATATAAGCTGGACGCTCAACCTGATACTACCTAGGGGAACGGTTACAACTTCTCCGAACCCCACTATCCTAGCATTGCTAGGTTCCAAATACGACTCAAAATCACCTAAGGCATCTAAGGTAGATTTGAAGAGAATATTGGTGAAAGCGTCGGTGTCCACTAGTAGCCTGTGAACTCGGACGTTCATGATATTGGCGGTTACCACCAACGAGTCATTGTAGGGCATCAGTACCACTTCTAGGTCTACCCAAGAGAATGTCAACTCATCAATGGGTTGTGAGACGGGCCTGGAATTGGAGCTGCCTTCCTGGACTTGGTTCACGGCTCAGATTTCGGCCTTCGTCTATCTTTTGAAAATGGAGGGCCTCCCATCCTGGAGACCTCCGGCAGCTCCGACTTCTTCTTCAAGAACCAGGAGTTCTCGAGTGGGTTCCAGGTTCTGTTGAGGTAGGGGAGGTGCCCTCCGCCTATGTTGAGGACCACGTTGGCCCGCGTCCTCCTCTTCGTCATAGGAGGCTTTCCTCCTTTCAAACTTGGATCTCTTCGCCGGTGCCTTCTTCACAAACTCGGCCAGCTTCCCATCCTCGTAAAATTTCCACAGTTGCTTGAGGAGGTCTCGATATTCACTGGTGAAGTGGCCGATCAACTGGTGGTAGGCACAGTACTTGTTGGGGTTGAGCTTTGTGCGGTCCTGGCGGATTCTCCTCGGCTATTCCAACAATGCTTTGTCTTTGACCGCAGTAAAGACATGGTCGAAGGAGACAGTGAGGACCTGGTTGAGCTTCTCCTTGAACTCATCCCCGTCACCGAAAGCTTTCAAGTTCCGGGGAGCTTTGTATGTGCCCCCGGACTTCTTCCCGTAGGGCTTCTTCTCCTCTGAGGTGCCGACCTCTTTCAGGAGGGCCTCCTGCATGGCGACGTACACCCCGACTTTGTGCCGAAATTTGGCGTAGGTATCCGGGCATGCTAGGTGCATTTCCTTCCAGAGTTTCGGTGCCCTTCCTGAGTCTAGCCATCACCGCGATGATCTTAGTATCCTCGCTTACTAGTTCGCCCTCCAGCAGTATCTTATCGAACCTCTCCAGGTACTGCTGGTCGGTCTCACCCTCGCCTTGGTGGATGTTGGCGAGTCGATGCTTCTAGGTAAGGTAGGATCCAAACCCGGAGAAGTGGGCCAAGAACTCTCGTGTGAGTTGGCCAAATGAATGGATGGACCCCGGGGTGAGTGATGAGAACCAGCGGTGGGCTCGGTCCCCTAGGGTCAGCGGGAAGTTTTGGCATTGAGTAGCATCGGTGACACCCACCGAGATCATAAAGTCTGCATACTTGGCCAGGTGGACCTTCGGGTCAGACTCGCCCTCGTATGCAGACATCACCAGGAATTGGACCTTCTTCTGGACCGGTACTATAAGGATGGCCGGTGCCAATGGAGACACGGGGAGAGTGGTGGCATCAGGACCGCCTGCTTTGGCTGCTACTTGCGCTTGTAGCATTTTGACGGCCTTTTTCAGCGAGGCCAGCTCGTCGTTGTGGGCCACCTCCGGCGGAAATTGCTCGAAGGTCAAGCGCCTCGTGGACGCACGCCCCCGAGGTGCCTCACTCTGGGGTGACCGCTACGTGATGGGTCAGAATTGGCGCCCGCCGTTGGGGCCCAATCTATCAGCTGCGGGCCTCCTTAGTCGATCATGGGCGGACCTACGAGGCTGTAGGTCCGACTCCCCCCTTTGGTACATAGCTGGGGCCACCGTTCGTCCTTGGAGGACCTCCCTTCTCAGTGATTGGTAGGTGGCGGATACTTCGGTGTAGGCCGAAGCTCGCCCAGTGTGCGGAGCTGGCTCCTTCACTACCTTGGCGTTCCCGGCACGTTCACGGTGTTGGCGAGCTTGGGCCGAGCTCGCCTCCTGTTCAGTGGGGAGCTCGTTGTATTGACCCCGGGTTTGGGTGCCCTGGGTCGGCCATGTCTGCTCCCTGGCCTCGTTGGCTGGAGCTCGTCGAGGTACTAGGGTGAGCTCGTCGAGCTGCCTCTGTAACAACCTCTGCAAGGTTGCAATTGTGCGTTGGAGCTTGTCGGGGTTGTTGGCGAGGTCTCTCAGGGCGGGGTTCAACTCCTCCTGAGTTACCGAAACACACTGGGGAGGTCGCGGAGCATTGCTATTCTGGGGAACTCGGCGCGAGGTCTCCCCCTTGGCCTGGTCCTGGTGGCCCCCTTTCCACCTCCTTGTATTTGCCGATGTTTGTCCATTAGGCATTTTGGGTTTTCGTTGGGGGAAGGTCACCGAGGTTAGTAAGGAAGGTCACCGAGGCTCTTGACTTCCAGCCAGGGTGATTTTGCTCAGGTTTTCGTCTAGCCTTGCGTGTAATGAATTATCTGAAATCCGGTTTATTCATGTACACGCGCGCGTTTGAAAACTTTTACAGAATTTGTAAACCCTAAAATCTGGGTTTTTCTCCAAAGGGTGAAAATATATATGTATCTTCAAGTGTTCTTGAACTTTGGTCAAGGACACCTTCAAATCTTCAAATCTTCAAACAACTCTCACAATTTGCTCCTAAATTTTTGGGTTAAAACCCTCCTTCTAGCGCCAAATTTTTGATAGAATTTATTAACGGTGTTTGTTATGTGGCTATTATAATGTGTTAATCCTATCAAACAATAATCCAAGAATGTGTTCTTAGATGGATATTATAGAGAGAGAGAGAGTGGAGAGTTTAGAGAGAGAAAGTAAAGTGTATTATGATAAGTTGTTCGAAATAGTACATGAGAGGCCATATTTATAGTTGTGCAAGTGTGGGGTGGCACCTTCTGAGCCTATTTGGCTTCTGGTGTTGATGAAGATTCGTAACCTTCGCCTTGGTTCCTCACAATGCTACCTTTACAGATCTTTCTCCTACTACATATCTATTTGTCCTCTATGCACACGTTGCCTATCGCCTCTAACCTCGGCGGGCTTCCGGGCGAGCTTCATTGCCTTGTGCTTATTTCGGGGACAACGCGATGGTGGACTTCAGCTTGGCCTCTTCGGGTAGGCGCGAGCTTCTTTCCTAAAGAGGAAACATGCCTGTGATTCTTTCACTCAGTACGACTAGCTATTGGCTTTGGCCCTAAGGGAACCTCGGCGAGGTGCTCACCTACCTTGCCGAGCTTCTCTGTGTTAACCCCTGGCTTAAGTTCGCCTATCAATAGTAATTCTTTTGTACTGATTTATGCTATGTTTTAAAAAGTGGAAGCGAACGTTGAACCGGACACCTTATAATTGTTGGTCGGACAGGGTTCGATCGGTCGGACCGTTAATAAAGCGGTTGAGCCGGTATGATGTCATAATTATATAAATATATATTTAATATTAAAATAAATCCACCAAATATAATACAAATATGAAATTTGAAGCTAAATTCACCACAAATCTAACAAATATCAAATGTGAAATTCCACCAACTGTCTTTGATTAGTGTGATTTTTGCTTAAAATTTGTGTGCTTTAAGTGCTCAATTTTATTAGATTTCTTGCATTTATTCACATTAATTCGAGTATTTGAGCTTAATTATGAAAAGAGGTGTTTGCTATTTATTTAGTAGAAAATCATGATTTATTTAGCAAAAATACGTCTCAAATTAAAATTGTGAAATTTTGTGAATTCGATTAAATGAAACATATTGGAAATGAGAGATTTGGACTTAATTTTCATTGCAATTTACGGCCCAAATAAAAATAGAAAGCCCATTTTATAAATGCTGTGAATATAATTTGAATGTGGAGATAATCATTTTCTCACTCTTTGACCAAGAATTAGAAGAAGGAAACGTGGCCATATTTATGACCATTACTTTTCATTGAATTCTTCAAATTTTAGATGCACTGAAGCCATGGAAATGCCGACAACCACAATTACCAATTACACTCACACCTTGTTCTGCAATGCCGGAGTTCGCCATGGAATTGCCGCAGCTTCTGCTGCAAAATCTCGTTAGAAAAGACACGATGCCACTGGAGGAAACGCCGCCGGAGGAAGTAGAGCTGCTCAGCGCCGTCACCGCCGCTGGAGGGAAGGCAGCCGCCGGCTGGATATGTGTTCTTGCTTTTTTTTCCGTCAATGACTAATGTCGTGAAACTTGAAAGTCAGAAACTGAATATTTTTTTTCAATTTTTTTTAATAGAACCGAGGCCGGTTTGACCCGTTTATTTCTATTTTTGGCCGGTTCTCAAGCGGCTCATTAGTCGGGCAGTCCAACGCTTTAGAGCCGTACGTAGCTTATCCCGGTTTGCCGTTCGACCGGTCTGACCGGCCGGTCGAACCAATTTTTTAAAACATAGGATTTATGGGATGAAGAATTAGACCTCAATGGTCGTTTATTTCTAAACCTTTGTCCCTTAAATAGGACTATGTGTAATCGTGTGTGGCACTTTAATTTGTTATGGGTAGAGAGTCAATGAGCCTCAATAGTTTGCATCTTGGGCGACACCATTGAGAACATGACAGTTGCTAAAATTTAATACAGAGGAACGTGTGGTTGAAGAGTCTTGCATGATTAGTCCCCTTGGTGGGCTCTAAACGTTCGTCATACTAAATCTTGCAAGTGGAATTTTTTCCGGTATGATGATAAAAAAGAGTTGTCCTTACTCCAAGATTAAGGTGTTAAATTAATTAAAGCGTTCAGTGGCTTGATTAATTAACGAGCAAGAGAATCTTAAACACTGGAAATAATGACCGGGAGCCATATGATTGTAATATGGGTTAAGATGGATAGTGCAACATTAATCCTATTGTGGAGTGAGATTAATGTTAATGGGTTGAATGACATTGGGCTCAATGTTAGAATTCAAGGCCCATTAGGAGGTCCAATCTTAATTCTCCTAAAGCCCCCTCAAGTAGCCCAATTAAATGTCCAACAATGAATAAGGTGATTAAAATAAAAGAAATATTTTGTGCCCATGATAATGTAATTTTCGAATTTTAGTGTATTTAAATTCATGAGATATTTTATGAAAATAGATATGTATTTTGAATACAAGAATATCTAATAAAATAAAGAGCTCATTGAATTAATACACATGTATAAAATTTTCAAAAATTACCCATTAAAATAATAAGGAGGATTATTTTGTGGAAAAATTAATTTTGGTAATTGGAATGCTTGGTATTCAAGACTTTTCTTGTGAGGAAATAGGCTATTAACATTTTTTATTTTTGGCCAACAATTAAACCAAGGATCCATATTATAAATATGAGTCTTGAGAGCTCATAAAGATACAAGAATTTTGTTTATGATTTTCGAAAATCACAAGACATAGGACAACAAATATTTTTCTTTTTCCTTGTGTTGTAATTGTTCGTGTGGCCTCCCACCGGGTGTACGGGCAAGGGAAATGGAATACTTGAGAAGACTTATTGGGTTGATCAAGTTGATCGTGCGCACCGGAAGCGAGTATCTCAAGATTTTGTCATCAAGAGGTAAATTCACTTAAACCCCTTTATTCCGCATGTGTGGGGATTTATGTGTTTTTATATATTCATATGTTTTGCATGCAAACTTTATTGTTGGGCATTCAACTATTTGATTTAATTATATTTAAATCATGATGTTAGTTGTAGGCTTAAATTTGTATTTAGCGTAAATCTCTAATAGATCCGTGTTTAATTCCCCAACAGAATTGAAGGAAGGGAAACCTCCTTCTCTACTAACGCTGGCTAAGTCAAGAACTGTTTCTTCTCTTGGAATGAATTGTTGCTACCACCGGCTAAGTCAAAAACTATTTCTTCTCTTGGTATGAATGATGAAAGGTGAAGAATAAGAGCACTATAAATATGTGCAGAAATCGGTTTGAACCCTCGATAATCTAGGCATGGAATATTTGATTTGCTTAAGATTACATAATATTTCTTGATATCAAAGATATATATTGTATCTATGATGTGAAAGTTTTATGTTATTTGAGCAAAATTTTATGATATATGCAAATTACGCGGGGGTTAATTTCCATATCAATAATGTTTGGATCTATTAGTATAATTGGAATCATATTTGGGCTTTCTATTTTGAGCTTCAAATTTAAGCCCAAAGTCAATTAAAATGAAATTGGCCCCACAAGGCATATGGATGGACTATTTCATTATTTGGGCTTTACATATTTAAGCCCAATAGCCAATCCAAGAATGAAATAAAGACAAAGTCAAGAAAGCCCAAATTTTTAAGTCAAATGCAAGAGTCAAGTTGGAGATTCACGCACAAGAACCGAGTTGTAGTTTCGCAATTCGTCCTCACAAAAAATGCTCGCAAACGAAGTGCGAGGAGGCAATTTGTGAGCAATTAAAATTAATTGCCAAAATAATAAAAAATAACATGCAGAAATCACCTGTTAAAATAATTTTTTATTGGGGATTTAGATGAATTTAATTCCTAAATAATAAATTCAATTAGGCCTTGAAAGCCTAACAAATCAAAGTGGGCCTCAAAAGCTTAAAAAATTGAATTGGGCCTCAACTGCCTAATAATTCCAGTTGGGCCCCAAAAGCCTAATAAATTCAGTTGGGCCTCAAAAGCCTAATAAATTCAATTGGGCCTCTAAAGTCCAATTAATTCTTCTGGACTTTTAAAATCATCAAGTCCTATCTTTAAAAAGTCCAATAAATCAAATCTTCAAAAATATCCTTGAAGATTATCAAATCTGACATCTTTTGGGAATATTCCCCAAATCATATCTTCCGACCCATCAAATTTGGATTGCAAATCTACAATTCTACACCTATAAATAGGGTCTCATTCTAGTCATTTTTCATTCACAAGGAGTCAAGAAAATCAGAGCTTAGAGAGAAGCATCAAAATTCAAGACTTCGGGCATCCTTGAAGATTCAAAAGCGTTCTTCGCGGCTTCAAGAGCATTCTTCGAGTTCTTCAACAACAAGGCATTTTTCTCCGAGATCACGGTACGAAGCCTCCGATCGATGTTCTTCATCTATAATGACACCTCCATAGGGAGTCCAAAGGTGAATACTCAACAAAGTCCTTCCGACAAGACTATAATATTTTGAAATAAGGCTTAACGCCCTCAAATTAATATCAACTTCAACATTAAACTCGGACCCAACACCGAAAATCAACAAAGTCCTTTCAAAAGGCAACGTTAATTCGAAACAAGTCTCAACGCCCTCAAATTAACGTCCAACTCCAAAGACAACTCCGGACCAGTTCAGACAAATCAACAAAGTCCTTTCATAAGGCAACGTTAATTCAAAACAAGACTCAACGCCCTCGAATTAACGTCAAACTCCAAAGTCAACATCGGACCAGCTCCGAGAAACTCGCAAATCAAGTTAAGACCAAGGCAAGGCTCGAAGAGAAGAATCAGTGGATTCCATAGAGATTGGATCCGAGAGAATGTCATTGATTTTTTATATTCAAACATATTCTTTGTAATTTTCCTTTTCACAATATTAATAAAAATAAAGATATTAATTTTTGTGAAAAATTTGCAGGTTACAACAGGATTTTCGCTCCCAGCTGGTGATATTGTAGGAGAAAATCTCTGTTACTATAAGTTTAAATGTGTACTACTGTAAAAACAAATGTTGCTTTTTTTACATATATTTATTTGTTTTTGTAGAAACAAATAGTTTTAATACAATGTAAGATCAATAAGTGTATGTCTATAAGAAAAAATACTAGTTTTTCATAAATATTTATTGATTTTTATAGAAATCATTATTTTTTAAGATGTAGTAACACACATTTTACATTACAGTGACACACATATGTTCATATAGTATACATTCTGCGACTTCCGAGATATAATAACACATGAAAGGTATTATTACATTAAAACATATTATCAACATAAAAATCAATAAAAAATAAATTAAGAAACACATATTTGTTCTTGTAAAAATATATATTATCCTTATTTTTACTTTAAAAGTACAAAAAATTAATTTTTTAAGATGTAGTAACACACATATGTTCATGTGGTATACATTTTGGGAGTGCCGAGATAGTAACACATGTAATGTATTATTACATTAACAACATATTATCAATATAAAATTAATAATAAAATAAAAAATAAATTAAGAAACACATATTTGTTCTTGTAAAAATGCATATTATCATTATAGTTACTTTAAAAGTACAAAAAATTAACTTTTTAAAAAGTAGTAACACAAATTTTGTCTTACAGTATCATACATATGTTCATGTAGTATACATTTTGTGGTAGACGATGATTTTTCTTAAAAAATTTATTGGATCCAATTTGACCCACTAAGGATCCACAAATTTTCTTTTGAGTATATTGCATGGGTCGGGTATTGTGCAATATTGCATATTAAACTTTGTCAAAAAACAATTATCACTAATATACAGGAAAAAGAAACATCTTGTTACGAGGTTCCTTATGTTAATTTTCAAGATTAAAATAAATGTGTGTTTGAATTAAAAAAACACGGGACTGTTTAGAGAGTATATTAAACTACAACTGGAAAACGCCAAGAAACATCAGATGCTTGGGTTTAGGTTCCGTTGGATGCATTAATTATATGCAAATATTATATTTGTATCACATTAATCAAGGGTAGGAACTTGTACGAGTCGTAAATTTTTTTTTATCGAAATTAATAATATCTCAAATTTATAATTTTATATCACAAATAATACTCCATCCATTCCATGTTTCATATTTACAACATCTTTCCCATGATAAGTTTTTCATTTATATTTTTTACTTTTTCTTTAAATTACTATTCATTTTTTTTTTTATTCTTATTACTTTTTACACTATTTACTTTATATTTTTTTATCACATCACTTATATTTTTTTATTTATATATTTATTCGTATGACAAAAAGTAATGAGCAATATATAGTGAGATGGTGGAAAAAAAATTTAGTCATTAGAAATAATAATGAATATTGACATTAAATGATTAAAATTTTATTACATATATGATAAAAGAGTGGGTCTCCCTTTTAATATTGCACCGTGCAATACGCTAATAAAATAAAAAATTTCAAAAACTTGCGATTCAACACGGTCAAAGCTACAAAATTTGCAGATCTTAATCGGGTCGGGTTGGATTTGGATAAATCTCATCTAATGGAGTATAAACTTTTGGCGTGTACTGTACTCACGAAAAACTTTTATGTTGGTTTTTTTTTTGTCGTTGCACAATGAACTTATGAATTGCTTTTATTCTACTAGGACACTCTGAGTAATGATCCTTATTTTTAATTGTTTTTTAATTTATTTTTTAATTTGTGGTTTTAGTTCTATTATGTATTTGTGTAGTTAGTTTGTGGATTGAAAAGATATGAGTTGATAGTAGTAAAATAGTGATTATAGTATAATTTTTTAAATTATTATTTTAAAGAAATAGATCGGGCTGGCCCGTTAGCCCGTGGGCTAGACTGGGCTGGGTTGGGCTCAATTTTTACAGGCCCGACTGAAAAATGGGCCGGCCGGACCCAGCCCCTGAACATCAGTTGGCCTGGTGGCCCGGCCCGGCCCATTTGCCAACTCTAATATTACCCTTATAGTTACTTTACAAGTACAAAAAATTATTTTTTTAAGATATAATAACATACATTTTGTCTTAGAGTAACACATGTACATGTAGTATATATTTTGAGACTGCTGAGATAATAACACATGTAAGGTATTATTACATTAACAACATATTATCAAATAAAATCAATAAAAAATAAATTAAGAAACACATATGTGTTATTGTAAAAATACATATTATCCTTATAGTTACTTTAAAAGTACAAGAAATTAATTTTTTTAAGATGTAGTAACACACATTTTGTCTTACATTGTCACACATATGTTCATGTAGTATACATTCTGAGACTGCCGAAAATTTTCCTTGAAAATTTCATTTGACTAGATTAGAATCCGCCAATATATTTTATTGTTCGGATTTGGTGCAATATTGTATATTAGAATATGTCATATGATAAAATTATAAATTAGAATTATTATTTTTCTCTTTTAGATAAAATTTTATAAGAAAACTATCACAAGTAACACTGTTTATGACGCTCTTTTAGATAAAATTTTATAGGAGTGCGATTTTGAATGAGATGGGGTCTTGGATCGATGGGCGATGGATGTGGAGTGCAAGTGTGAGTGAGAAGGGGGTTGAGAAAGGGGGAATTGAAACAAGCTAATGAACTTCTTATTTATACCAACAGGTACATAATTCAGCCTAATGCGGATGACTAGTGGCAATGAAAGCTTTTGAAGGGTGGGAAATTCTCGACCAATAAGGCATACTGCACTTTAAAGGATGATGAAGTGGAGATAGAGGATATTAGCTGGGAGAATGAGGAGAACTTGAGGAAAGTGTTGCTCATTTATTCATCAAATGCAAGTTTACTAGACATGATTGGTCTATTTATCATGATTGGATAGGTATTGTGATGGTTCCACGTAGAATTCCAACGTTAAATTTTCTTGAATATGAGAAAGTGTTAGGGAGTGGTAAGATAAGAAGTTTCGATGTATGCATTTGGATCTGTATAGTATGTTCTATTTTGAAAGGGAGAAATGAACTTATCTTTGAGAATATACATTTGTATCCTTTGAGAATGAAAAACTAAATTTAAGCTAGAGTTTGATTTTGATTTTATTAGGATGATATTAAAGTATAATGAGTCTATTGAGAGTTGGTTTGAGAATTCTAAAAATTATATTGATATAGATGAGTGAGCATCCTATGTGAACGGGATATTGATGATTGTTTGTGTAAGGGTTGAATGACCACTTATTCTCCCAAATAAATAAATTTCCTTTACAAAAAATTATAAATACCTTCATATCATTTAACTTAAAAAAAAATTTCATTTTTTCCATGATGAATTTGATTTGATTACGCAAAATTGCGACGATGGACACGTTAGCATCAATGACATAATATGCAATTATTAATTATATATCGTTAAAAAGAATTAATGACAATTAAATAATTGCTTAACTTTTCGAAACGGCAACTTGAGCTTTGAGTCCTAATACGTTACATATATTCCTATTAAATTTTACACCCAAAACTTCATCCCCACACCACTTATCCGATCAGAAAAAAATATGTACCATGTAACCAATTGTGATGACAAGCTTCTCTCTCATTGCCCCACCCAAATAAATATCACAAATATCTCTCCACCACCTCGAAGTTGTCCGAGACAACCTATCCCTCCTCTGCCTTACTAAATTATCATTCGCCCTCCCTCCCTAAATAACTACAACCCCTCCTATCCTAGGATGAATGACTCTAACTCATGGTCTAGAAGGTTTATTAAGGTACCTCCAAATCCATTTACTAAGAAATGTCTTATTAAAACCTTCCAAATTTTGAATTCCTAACCCCCAATTTTTTTTTTTACAAATATCCTCCCAGCTGACCTAAGGAATTTTAAAAATATATGTTGGGATACAATCTGAGTGTTTTGACTCAGATCCCAAAACCTGTAATGGGTTTCCTAAGTATAGTTAGTCAGGATTGTTTAAGCTCAAGACTACTCAGGTTAGATTTTCTATTCACAGATAATCAGCTAAGGGGGAACGCATTAAAAACTGAAGATTGATGGAAACATCCCAAAGATCCCAAGTCTAAAAGGTGTTCATTCCTGAAGGTCGGAGTTTGTTCTGAAGATACTTGACCTGAAGCTGATCCCTGAAGAACCAGAAGTCCGTCCTGAAGCCCGTCGAAGACGATCCTGAGAAATCCCACTAATGATGTTCCTACTGAGTACCCTAAGCATGCTCAGGGCAGGACTCACTCAGTGAAGGTGGAAGTAGCCTGAGTAGTCAGGCTGAGCATTCAT
Organism: Prunella vulgaris; assembly: GCA_026898435.1. Lineage (NCBI taxonomy): Eukaryota > Viridiplantae > Streptophyta > Magnoliopsida > Lamiales > Lamiaceae > Prunella > Prunella vulgaris. The sequence goes on along the minus strand of JAPKLY010000779.1, from coordinate 4,300 downwards.
CTGCTAACGCTCATAAGGCCATGGTGAAAAGTCTACTGAAGCAGTGGGAGTTAACAATTACGTAAACATCTAAGGACAAAAGGAATGTCAGCAGCTCTGGATAAGACAAACATTTGACCTGAGTAAAGTGCAAGACACTCAGAGTTTACGAGAAAGGATGAAGTCACATCAAGAACTAACTATTTTAATGGAGAGCCAATCAGATGTCGAAAACACATGTACGAAGTCTGTGCCGCATTTATTATTCCTTAGAACTACAGTTAGCGACCACAGAGTTTTCTTTTTAAGAATTAGGAAAGGTCAACCGAGTACAAGCCAGCCTGCACGTACCTAAAATAGGATGATTCGAAAAGATCTCCTCTGACGGATCTATTTTAAATATCCCTATAAATACAGAAGGCCTTGCACCCATTCAAGGTTAACGGGAAATTTTCAAGCGATTGAAAATCTCCAGATTCCAAGTGCTCAAAGCATACTTCAAACAACACTCTTCAATTTAAATTTTCCTAGCGTTGTAGTAGGAATCAATCTGTATTTTGCTAAGAGTGATAATCCTTATCCTTAGCTCTGTTTTGTTAGCAAGTTTTATCACACCCTTTAGTTGGAAACCAGAAAGCCAAACCCTCAGTTTGTGAAAAGGTTGGTGGGTAAGGATTGGGGCTTGTAAAACGCCCAGGGGTCAAGTTCCTTAGAGAGGAAGGAGGCTATTCGTGTACCTTGGCATGTTAAAAACAAGCATCAATCCTCAGTGGAGAGGATTGCTTCCTGTTAAATCAGGTCGTGGACCTAGTAGTTGGTTATCTCCGAACCACGTTAAAAACGCCCCTGAATGTTGATTTACTTTATTGTTCAGGATCATAAACTATCATCATTATAAACAGAACATTCATCATCGTTTTACCACTGTAGGAGAAATCAATTCTCTTCAGCATTAACTTGTGCACCAGCCTTAACAACTATTTCTAAGCAAAACGAAAAATAGTTTTCAGGACATAAAAATGAGTAGAACGTAAGGGCTCACTTCCGCACGTAATTCTAGCTTACTGAGACAAATATCCAACTAACTAGCTGATTAAGCAATCAGTAGGTGGGTTATCTCTACTGAGCTTCCGAGAGCACGATACTCAGACCTCAGCCTATCTGTCTCCTGATTGATCAGTCCCTGCTATTCCTGAACATTAGATCAGTGAGAACCATAAGGATCTTCTTGACAGAGTTTTGTAAAGGTATTTTCCAAAAGTTTTGGAAAATCTGACATCAGTGTATTCCCCCATACACTGATTATACTCGTTTTGGGACCAACAAGTGGTATCAGAGCAATGGTTCAAAACATCACTGACTTTGAGTACCAGCAGTTTCAGAGGTGAAACTTTTGGTGGTCTACCTGAACTAGATTTGTGTTTCTAAAAATTGCATATCATGGCATCTTCTTCTAAGAGTCTCGAGGGTAATGTTCCTGAGTTCTCTGTGACTAACTATGATTTTTGGAAGTTCTGAGTTTTTGCCTATCTCTACTCCATTCATGATCAAATTCAATACCAACCGATCCACCACCTGGCCCATTGCTGAAAGTGTACCAGTACCTCAGGCCAGAGAAGAGCCTATGGAGTAGTTCGCGCTTACATCTGACTAGATTAAGAAAATCAGACTGGATAATATTGCTAAGAACATTATACTCCATATTGTTCCTTACGAGGATTCAGTTAGGCTCATGCATCTGAAGATTGCCTGAGATACTTTGGTAGAGATGAGTGAAGGATCTGAGAAGATCAAGGAGAATAAGAGTGACTTGGCTATCAGGAAGTTTGAAAGCTTCAGGATGCTAGAGGGAGAGTTAATCGACTAGATGGAGTCTTATTTCATCAAGCTAATAAATGAGTTGTCAACCCTTGGGAAGGAGGTTCCCAAGAGGTAGATGTCCTCTAAAATCCTGAACTGTCTCCCTGAAAGATGGGATACATGTGTTATCATGTTAAAAAATATTCAGAATCTTACAAGTGTGTCTACTACTCATCTCTTCTCTGAACTAAAGGCTCTAGAATTTGACCTCGATAAGAGGGAGAAAAAGAATGTGGTCAGTGAGGACACAAGTGAGGTGAGGATGCCTGAGAAGGAAAAGAGCTTAACTCTTAAAGCCACTCCTGAGCCTGAGACTGAATCCAGGTCCCTAAAGGAGATGAGCAGAGATGAACTGTCCGAGGAGCACATGATGATGGCTCGTAGGTTCGAGAAGCTCAACTCACATTTTGGAAGGTATAAGAAATTTTATACTGATGCCAGGGACGGTAGAAGATATTCCAGCACAAGGAGGTCTAGCCCCCGGAGGGAAGAAAGGAGGGGCTTAGACTACATGAGGAAAGGTGACAAGCCTGAGCACCCCAGAGAAGAAAGTGGCTCCGGAAAGAGAGACCAACAGGATCCCAAAAGATCCAGCTCCAGACAAGAGAGAACTTCAGGGAGCCGGAGGGAACCTGAAGGTAAAAAGTATACTGATAAACCAGGTTTTAGTGATGCTGATATGTGTTATCACTGCAAGAAGACCGGACACTATCAGTTTGACTGTTCGGAATTCAGTGCTCGAGAGAGAGAAGATCAGAGATCAAAGAGAGATCGGAGATCAAAGAAAGATCTGAGGGGCGTTAGATCGGAGAGATATGCTTGCTGAAGAATCTTTGGATTCCGATGGCCCAGGACGCCGATCTCATGATCTCTTCTCCGATGAGGAATATGATGACATCTATCTCATGGTAGATGATGAGATATGTTCTTATGTCTCTTCTCCTGATCACGCACCTGAGCGTAGCACAAAGTCAGCAAGGGATTTCGATTTCTCGAGGCTACAGAGACCCATACTCACACAGTGGAGGTAAATACACAACTGAGCGCTGAAAATACCAGCTTCGCTGAGATGGCCAAGGTTAGAGACACTGATGATGTTAGGGTTATACTAGAAAGTATGTTTTTACTTTGTATAACTAAACTGAATCTTTGAGCTTTATCTGAAATAAATCTTTTATCACTATGCTTTAGATAAATATGAATATTATTTATTTAATGCAATCCGTTCATATAATAGTACAAGTTACACTATAGATAAATGTGGTGATCCCCGAATAACTCACAGCAAGATCACATTATCAGTTTCTTGTAACAAGTATTAAATTCACAAGTTTGATGGGATTTGAACACCCCATTGGTAAACGGTTGATGTGTAGATCCCAGATTGGCTTATCTTGACCAAGGGATTGTACTAGTGCATGATGATGCATTGAAGATGACCTACAGAGAGGTAATTCTTCCGTACTGATTTATGGGATGAAGAATTAGACCTGAGGGGTTGTTTATTTCTAAACCTCTGTCCCTTAAATAGGACTGTGTGTGATCCGTGCGTGGTACTTTATTTTGTTATGGGTAGAGAGTCAATAAGACTCAATACTTTGCACCTTGGGTGACGCCATTGAGAACATGACCGTGTGCTTGGAGAGTCTTGCATGATTAGTCCCCTTGGTGGGCTCTAAACGTTCGTCATACTAAATCTTGCAAGTGGAATTTGTTTCCGGTATGATGATAAAGAAGAGATGTCCTTACTACAAGGTTAAGATGTTAAATTAATTAAAGTGTTCAGTGGCTTGATTAATTAACGGACAAGAGAATCTTAAACACGGGAAATAATTACCAGGAGCCATATGATTGTAATATGGGTTAAGATGGATAGTGCAACATTAATCCTATAGTGGAGTGAGATTAATGTTAATGGGTTGAATGACATTGGGCTCAATGTTAGAATTCAAGGCCCATTAGGAGGTCCAATCTTAATTCTCCTAAAGGCCCCTCAAGTAGCCCAATTAAATGTCCAACAATTGACAAGGTGATTAAAATAAAAGAAATATTTTGGGCCCATTTAGTTTTGTTTTTTGAAAATTAATTTTATTTTAATTAATGAGAGATTTTATGGAAAATATATATGTATGTATCTTGAATACAAGAATATTTAATAAAATCAAGATCTCATGGAATTAAATATACAACTTATTTTCGAAAATTGGAGGATTAAGAATATCAAGAATTGAATATTTTATATTCAAGATTATCAAGATTAGTATATTTGATATTCATGATAATCAAGATTTGAAATATTAGATATTCAAGATATTCAAGATCCTGTATTCTCATTATAAATATGAGATGATACAAGACTTCATATTCATAACACATAAGCACTATGCCAGAAAAGGGATACGACCACGGGGATTCCCCGTGGTCGTAAGTGTTTTTCCACCGTGGTAGATGGAGGGGTGGT
>JAPKLY010000778.1:106086-143906 GCA_026898435.1 Prunella vulgaris | reverse complement strand
AGTGCTTTTCTGAATGGTGTACTGAATGAGGAGGTGTATGTTGAGCAACCTCCTGGATTCGAAGTTGGTAATAAAGTATACCACCTGAAGAAAGCCCTTTATGGCCTGAAGCAAGCTCCGAGAGCTTGGTATGATACATTATCCCAATTCCTGATAGACCACGGGTTCGTGAAAGGAACAGTGGACAGGACCCTCTTCCGGATCACCGAAGGGGAAGACATTCTCTTGGTTCAGATCTATGTGGATGACATAATATTTGGATCTCCTAATCTGAAGCTTTGTGAGAAATTTTCCAAGCTGATGACTGGGAAATTTGAGATGTCAATGATGGGAGAAATGAATTTCTTTCTGGGTCTCCAAGTCAGGCAAACTGACTCCGGAATTTTCATCAATCAGTCCAAGTATGCGAGGGACTTGATTCAGAAATTTGGAGTTCAGTCCAGCAGAGTCTCACGCATTCCCATGAACACGAATGAGAAGCTGGATCCTGACAAAGAAGGAGCCTCAGTAAGTCAGACTGAATATAGGGCACTGATTGGATCTTTATTATATCTGACTGCTAGTCGTCCTGACATCAGTTATGCAGTTGGAGTTTGTGCAAGGTATCAGTCTGATCCAAAGAAGAGTCATTTAGAGAGTGCCAAAAAGATTCTGAAATACCTAAGAGGTACAGTCAACTTAGGACTTTGGTATCCCTCTGATGACAACCTAGAATTGACTGGCTATTCAGACGCTGATTATGGAGGCTGTAGACTTGATAGGAAATCAACTACAGGCACATGTCAGTTTCTAGGGAGTAAACTGATCTCTTGGTTTTCTAAGAAGCAAACCAGTGTTGCAACGTCTACTACTGAGGCTGAGTATATGGCGGCAGGCAGTTGTTGCTCTCAGATTCTTTGGCTGAAACAACAACTGAGAGACTACCAAGTTGAGGCCACTGAAGTCCCAATTTATTGTGACAATAATAGTGCCATTGCCATATCCCAAAACCCAGTCTTACATACTAGGTGTAAGCATGTAGACATCAGGCATCACTTTATCAGAGATCATGTTGAAAAGAAGGACATCAGGATGGAGAGAGTCCCTACTGAAAAACAGAGAGCTGACATCCTGACTAAGGCTCTGCCTGAAACCAGGTTTGTTGAGTTATCAGTAGAGTTAGGACTCCTTGACCCAGGCTTAAGTGATTCAGTTTGAATCTCTGATAAGAATGCACAAGGTCAGGGGGAATAACTCATATGGACTCAGGATGAAGAGAACTCAGAGAGAATGTGAATGGTTGTAGGAGGAACATTCAGTACAAAATGGATGATCAGTATAGACTGACTAAGGTTCAGGACACAGAATTCAGGGCTTGTCACCCTGATAGGCCAATAAGTGGTATCAGTCAGAATGCGTATCTGACTGACTGGTATGTTTCCTGATTTTTATCTAGTCATCTATTGTTGCGTGCATTATCCTTTTCGCTGTGCTGCTTTGTCAAATCAATTTAATTTGCCAAATGATCCCAGCCGTTCGTTTTAATATTCGGTTATTATTTAATTCAATTTGTTTGAAATAAATACGGACATGCTCTAATGTGCATTTAATGCACTGTGGGCGGGAACAATTATCAATAAAATTTTGACCAATTACCTTTGAAGAACCGAAAAGGCAAATGCTTTTTACTGCTTAAATCTTGTCCATTGAATCCCATAGGTCACTATTTTCTAAACCGTCCGATTAAAACCGAATTTTTCTTTCTATAAATAAGAGAAGATCGTGTTGTTAAAACTTTTATGCACCCAATATTTTCTTAACTTATCTTCTCTAAAAACCGATTCTCTTCAAATCTCTTAAAATCTTCCATGGCTTCACCCTCTGCAGATACCTTTTTTGGAAACCTTTTCCATCTAAGAAATGAAATACACTACGAGCCTTATGGGGATTTTTCTTCTAACCACCCCGATATTATGCCTGTACGAGACCTATTTGATAATGCAGGTCTTCTGCAGTTCGTCACTGCAAAGCCACAGAGGCTCCACCCCAGACTCATTGCTGCCTTCTACCTGAAGATGGCGAAGAACAAAGTCTCCCAGGAGTGGGAAACTTGCATTCCCTTGACCGCCTGTGAAAAGGGAAAGGATGGTGAGGAGCAGATGGTCAGGAGGTGGGTCACCTTCAACGTTCGGGAGAAGATTAAGGAGGTTTTTAATCTTCCCAACCAAGGACGAAGCCCAGTGGAGTATGGGTTTGGGAATGAGAAGGATTTTCTCCAGTCCCTGTGTGATGGAGATGTAGTGCTGAAGTCCGGCCTGAATAAATCAGTCTTGAGGACTGAAAGCCGTCACTTCTTCGACCTGACGAGTCAGGGAGTGATGGGCATTGCTGGAGGATTGGAGCAGATCTCCAGGCCGAAGCTGTTCACAATGATGGCGATTTCCGACGCCCCTCTGCATAATTTTGACTGGGAGGGTTACTTCCTCCAAATGCTGGTGGCTGAGACCAGCAAGATCAAGTACTCGTCAGAGGGGCAGGCGACTTTTGAGGCTAAGATGCATTTTGGCACCAAGATCTCCATGCTCTTGGAGACTCTAGATCTCGGTGATGTGGATCAGGCTCAATCACTCGAGATCCCAGCGAAAATCCATCTCTTCAGAGCATATTCCGATGATGCTGGCATAAGGAGAAGGCCTCGGACTCAGAAGAAGAAGGCCCAGGCGAGCAAGACTGGGAAAGTCCAGGCTCAGGCAGGCAAATCTTCAGAGTCTGATACAGCAAAGCCAGCGGAGGTTAAATCCGAGACCTTCAGACCCAAGCAACAAAAGCTGAAATTTCTCTACTCTGGGTCAGCTGGGCGAAAGAAGAAGGTTCAGGAGATGCAATCTGCTGAATCTGTTGAGAAGGAATCAGCTCAGGCGCAGGATTCTGCGGAAGCTGTTGAGAAGGAACCAGCTCAGGCGCAGGAGTCTGCTGAATCTGTTGAGAAGGAACCAGCTCAGGCGCAGGCTGTTCCTGAACTTGCCCCGATTGTATCCCCTGAACCCAACGAGCTGATCCTTACTATTGCTGAAACCTATCAGACTTTGGGTCAGGAAGAGCCTGCTCAGGAAGGAGGAGTTGAGCAAGAGGCTGCTGAACCAGTTCAGGCTGAAGCACCATGGCCTTTCCCTGCGCCCGATGTAAACAGTCTATCAGATTTCGAAATAGTTGCAAGGGGAGAGGCTGCTGAGATGGTGGAAAGGAGATTCCCTGATCTTACTGAGGCTCAGAAGGAGGCAGTTGTGCAACTCCGCACTTTTGCCATTATCAGAAATGCTACTTGGTCTGAGCTCAGCCAGCTAGGAGAGTCCAGAGGATAGGACTGCATTGCAGATTTAGAAGCCGCCCTCTTTGATCATTTTGGTGTTAACTCATTACATCAACTGATCAAAATGGTGGATTTTATGAGAATAGTTCGCAAAATATATCCTGAGCCCGAGACTCAGTTGGCTGAAGAGAAGGGAAAGGAGAAGGAAGCAGAAACGGAGGTGATTGTGATTGCTGATGACGATCAGCAAGGTGGCACTGAGGGAGTCAGTGCACCGGCCGATGATGCACCCCTTGGACCCGGGGCAGCGGAGGCTTCAGGAGAGGGTCGATCAGGTCTTATCCGAGTTCGAGGAAACTGGATCACCCCAATGGCTATGTTCACTGAAAATTCCTCACGAGCTCTTTCGAATATGCACAGAAGGGTAATTCTCGTTGAGCGAAAGGCAATTAGGGTTGATAAAGATTCTAGAACTCTGTATAAGAAGATGAAAAGGGTGGATAGAGACCTGAATGATATGGCCACTAATGTGCATGCAGCAATTAATTTCTTTGGCGAAGCTCGGACTGAAATCAATGTAGAACTAACTGCCATTTCAGAGCAAGCCAAGGATGCCATTCAGAACTGCAATCAGATGGTTTCAGATGTGCAGACTCAGCAGGAGACTAAACTTGCCAACTTTCTGGATCAACAACTGTCTGAAAAGGTTGATCAACTGGTTGATGAGAAATTGGTCAAGTTAAGAACTGAACTGAAGGAGGACCTGCTGAGGGAGTTGTCTGCACAGGAGAAGGAGAAAATTGCATCTGCCCTAGACTCAAGGATGCAGAACTTCGAAGGTCGACTGAAGGCTGCACACAATTCAGCCGTTGATCAGCTCAGTATCGGCCTGAGAGGGATGGTGGGGCAGATTGGGCAATTGCAGGTAAAGCAGACTGAGATGGATAGTCAGTTCAATCTTTTGGCGGAGTCAGTGGATGAAGTCGTCAAACGTATTAATGACGATGATGCCAAAAAGGGGGAAGAAGGGAAGAAGCAAATTGCCACTACTGGCAAAGCTAAGAAGAAGAACTTTCCCCTGGAACTGAAGGCTGCGGATAGAAAGAGGACTAGATCCGTAGCCGCCATCGAAACTGCTGAAGGCTCAGATCCGAAGAAGTTGAGATCCTCTGAAGATCCGACTCTCGAGCCTTTATATAAGGAGATGGAGGAACAAATAATGCCATCTGGGCTGACCACTCAGAAGAAATTGGTGATGACTGATGCTGAAAAGATAGCAAAAATGAAAGAAATTTCGATGCTCAGTCAGATCCAGCGCCTAAAAGAATCTAATGAGTATCTGACTTCCCAGGTCCAGAAGAAGAAATCTGTATCATCTGGATCCCGGACAAAGACTCAGAGGAAGATTGTGGTCAGTTCAGATCAAAGTCATCCTCCATCGAAGTTTGTTGAAGACTTCATTCCGATTGAGATGCTGGAGGTTTGGATTCCGATCCGGAATAGGTGGGCATACCTATTCTATGTGGTGGGGTTATGGGATGATCAGACTGAAGAAAAAGACGTCATACTCCATCACTGGATGGCATAGGAGCATCCTGATCTATGGGCTGAAATCATCAGACATGCTGACACTGAAGGTGTTGAGATCGCTCCTCCGGAATTCATTAAGTATCCTCCTCCACTCTTTAGGAATTCTAAGCAACTGGACCGGAAAGCAATTTCTGAAGAAGTCGTCAGAGTAGGACGAGCTGCCGGGGCCGTTGCTGATCGGAACAGGATGAAGCAGGTCCTGAATCGAGTACTGGAGATGTACGAGATTCCACTGACTGCTTGGAATAAGGATGAAGATTAGCTCAGGAGTTAGTTGTTCAGGAACTTTGTAATAGCTTCAGGATACTTGTATTTTTCTTATCAATCAATGAAGTTATTTATGTTTCCTGAGTACAACTTCTTGTTGACTCCTGAATTTACTTTTCTGAATTCTTATCAAGAACTGTACTAACCCATTCCTTGTTTTCATCTTATAGACTAAGTACCTAGTTCGTCAGGTGGTACTGAGTTATTCTCACTGACTAAGTACCTTGTATAGATGAAAAGGAATTTGCTTAAGGGTTTTGGCATCATCAAAAAGGGGGAAATTGTTGGGACAATCTGAGTATTTTGATTAGATCCCAAAACCCCTGATGAATTTGCCTAAGTATAGTGTTCAGGATAAAATAGTTAAGGATAGTTAGGTTAGAGATTCAGTACAGAAGGATCATGCTGAAGACTGAAGAATATTGGAGTCGACCCGATTTACTGAAGTCTGAAGCGTAAACCATTCTGAACGAGTCAGTCAGTCTCGCTGAAGATTGTCTGTTCTGAAGATCGAAGCCTGCTGATTCATCCTGAAGTCAATCCTGAAGTACCATTGTCTGATGTTTCTACTGAATACACTAAGCATGTTCAGGACAGAACTCAGTTAATGAAGAGTAAGTATTACCTATCAGGCTGTGCTGAATGCACATAGGACCTGACTTAGGCCTTGGTTCAGTTCACCTGAATCCTGTAAGTCCGAAGCAAAAAGGTAACACATACTGAGCTGAATGACCTATCAGGCTGTGCTGAATGCACATAGGACCTGACTCAGGCTGTGGTTCAGATCACCTGAATCATGTCAGTCCAAAGCAGAAGGTTATTTATGCTATGGGACAAGAGACAAAAAGAATGTCAGTAAGACTCCTTTAAGGCACACGTTCAGACTGAGTTATTACGAGAGACTCAGAGCATTGAATGTACGAGGAAGGATAAATGTCTGAAGGTCAACTAGCCGTTATAGCGGAGAGCCAATGATCTTTCGACACATAAGCACGGAGTCTGCGCAGCATTTAATGCGGCATTTAATGCGTCTCAAAAGGTTGCAGGTGATGTGACAACTTGCCAGAATAAGCATGGCGGGTAGGTCAAACAGTATTTCTAGCCTGCAATCTACCTAAAATAGGAAAGATTTGATTTGATCTCCTCCAACGGATCTATTTTGAATCTTGCCTATAAATATGGAGAACCTTGCACCCATTCAAGGTTAACGGGAAATTTCCAAGAGAACTCTCAAGAATCCAAGAACACAAAGCATATCATAAACAACACTCTGCAATTAAATTTCCCTAGTGTTGTAGTAGGATTCACTCTGTATTTGCTTAGATCGATAGCTCTAATATTTAGCACTGATTTGTATTGCTAGAGCTATCTTAGTTGGAAACCAGAATACCAAACCTCTCAAAGTGTGAGATAGGTTGGTTAGAAGGACTGGGACTTGTAAAACGCCCAGGGGTCAGTTCCTAATAGAGGAAGTTGGCTACTCGTGTCCCTTGGCACGTAAAACCCAAGTACCTATCCTCAGGGTTTTGAGGATAGCTTCCTGTTAAATCAGGTCGTGGACGTAGGAGTTGGTTATCTCCGAACCACGTTAAAAAGTCCCCTGTGTGCTGATTTACTGTTTTGTTCAGGATCATAATTGTCATCATATTAAACTGAGCATACTGCATTGTTTTTAACTTCAGGACTGAATCAATCATCCTGAATCTGAATACTGTGCACTCAGCCTTAACCACCAATTTACTAAGCAACTCAGTGAAAGCGTTTTCAGAAACTAAAACGAGTAGAATCTAAGGGCTCACTTTCCGCACGTACTCTGACTCACTGAGATAGTAGTCCAACTGACTCGCTTCCGAGCAGTCAGTAGGTTTGTTATCTCTACTGAGCCTCCGAGCACTTTACTCACACTCAGCTTATCTGACTCAGTACTGAATCGTCCCTGCTGCCCCTGCGGACATTCAGCATACTGAGTACTTCAGAGAATTCTGACTGAGTGCGTTAGAGCATTTTTCTGAGTCTTTCAGAGAAATCTGACATCAGTGTATTCCCCCCCCATACATTGATTTAACTCGTTTCGGGACCAACAAAAACTTTAACCAATATATATACAAAAATATAATTATGAACTATTGAAGTATATCATTTATAGAAATCATTCTAAATGAAATTGGTGATACTCCACAAATGAGCAAACAAGAGATCAATATCCTCCTAACCACAATGAATGCAGAAACACAACAATTATGTATCACCAAATGCAGCTGAAACCGCACAACAATGCAGACAATGGTTCACCTAATTCATATCCGGAGGCAGGAAACTAAATAACAAAAAATCCTGCTAAATTTGTCAATTTGAGTAAAAAAAACGCACCGCTGTCACCGATCAAAAGAACCTTCCCGCACTTTCTACTCAACTATATATGATTGCACGCGTAAAGCCCACTCTTCCCGCACTTCATCAATTTCCGCTTTCGAATAAGTTTTCTCCATGAACTATGAATTACAAAATACATTATTAATGCACAAATAAATCTAATGAAAAATTATGCCTGCATATAAATATTACCATTGGCTGCATCGAACATGTTTCTACTGTGCCCTCAAATTTGACAATTTGTCTCATGTAGCGAAGTAAAAAAAAACCACATTGTTCAGAGTCGGGTTGCTTAGGAGCCTAAGTTAGGAACAAAACTCATTATAAAACACATGATTTGATATTAATTATTTATGAATACTACAAATGAAAACTTTTCATACCTCAATTACATTCCAATTGATTTGATTTACTCTTTTTCCAATTGAAGAATTAAAAATGTGCAGAGCCCTTCAAAAAAAATGAGATTGTTTTAACAAAAAATAATATATCTACCTTAATAATATGGAGAAAAACTTACATTTCAACAACTAGTCTCCACGGGGTATCATGAATGTCCGTAAAAAGAGGATCCAACAAGCAAACCTCCGATTTATGTGGGTCGATGACAGTTAGTATCCAGTGATTCCTATGTATATACATACATAATAAGTATATGAAATTTATTAATTTTAAAAAATTTAATATCTTAAAAGCATACTTACCCTACATTACATGGTGCCAACACAAGTTGATTAATATGTGTACCGATGAGTCTTTTACCGAGAAAACTTGCCCTTTTGCTTAATTGTGCATCCTTAGACTTTGTATCTGTCTTTACAGATGGAATATGTGCTGTTCCACAAGGATCCACAAATATAAACTTCTCCTTGTTCATTTTCTGGTACAAATACCTAAAATTAACAAAAAAAACACAATACTTAATATCCATGTGAAAAAAAAAACTTTGGTATTAAACAAATTAAATACGGTGTTTTTGCTGGTTATATTAATTCAAATTTCGAAAAAATTCCAGCAGTTTGTAATCTAAAAAAAATATAAACTACAACTCCTGAGAAAAAGGCTACAAATATTTACTTGTATCATTAGAACTGAATTAGAATATTATCAAAACTAGTTTAGCAAAACACTACAGTACGAGATAACCGTGGATGGTTTTAGGGGCATTTATATATTATTTAAAAAAATAATTATATTTATAAATTAGTTTAAAAATATTTGTGCAATCATATAAAAAAATTTCACAAAATATTTTTTTTACGCAGAACAGTTTGAAATTAGTGCCATTTTTTAAATAATTTTATATTTTTTTCATATTATTATTTTGATTATTTTTATTAAATAAATCATTTTGTGATAAAAAAAATAAAACAATGTAAACTATATTAACTAAAGTTATTGTTATATATTTCAAAGTTTAACTAATTTATTTAACAAATCTATAAAAATAATACTACCTTCATTTCAGAGAAATTTCGTAATAATTTTCAGATTTAAATAAATATCGATCTATATGCTATTTCAAAAATATATAAATTTATTTATATAATATTATTTTTTACTTAACTTTTTATGATTTTTTTTTGGAACTTTATATGAATATTAATGTGGTCAAATATTTTTTGGAAACTAGGGAGTAATATGTAGAATTGAACAGGGACGCCTAATTTTGGTTCATTCACAGGGACGCCTAAGACAAAGGTCAAATGGTTCATTCACAGGGACGCCTAATTTTATCAAAAAAAATAACCAACTGTTTGCAAAAAATGTTCAGCCCACACTTGCAAAAAATAATTAAGAAACCCTAATAAAATATAATCAGATTCAATTATACCTTCAGTTGACAGCGTAGCGTGGCCGTGGACGGCAGGGGGTGCGTGGCGTGGCCGTGGACGGCAGGGGGTGCGTCGCGTGGCCGTGGACGGCAGGGGGTGCGTCGCGTGGCCGTGGACGGCAGGGAGTGCGTCGCATGGCCGTGGACGGCAGGGGGTGCGTCGCGTGGCGGTGGACGGCAGGGGGCTGCTTCTGTGTCTAATGTAGCGCACAGGCGTGGGCGGCGCCGGCGTGGGAGAAGGCGGCGATGGCTGGGCACTGAAACTCCGGCGCGTGGGAGAAGGCGTGGGCGGCGCTAGCGTGGTAGAAGGCGTGGGCGGCGCTGGCGTGGTAGAAGGCGGCGATGCCTGAGTAGGAGGCAGGAGGCGGAAATGAGGAGGCGGAAATGAGGAGGCGGCGGAAATGAGGCAGGAGGCGGAAATGAGGAGGAGAGCCTTGAAAATGAGAAAATGTGTGTTGAATTCTAAGTAGGGTTTAAATTAAAATTGATATTTTAATTTATTTAAATTAACAAATGAAACTGATAAACAATAGATGACTTTGTCCAAGTGGTTAGTGTACTATAATTTTCACGGAGGTCATGGGTTCAATTCTGGGGAGGGATTTCAATTTTTTAAATTTAAAGCGGTTTTTAAGCCTTTTAAAAGTGGTTTTTAACCGCTGTGTTTTGAATTAAAGATATCAGACTTTTAACAGCGGTTTTTAATACCCGCTATGTTATAGCTCCGCCTATTAACATATAATAGCGGGTAAGCTTTTAACAGCGGGTTTTACAGCTTTAACAGCGGTTTAAAAATTACCCGCTCTTATATATATGATATTAAAAGCGAAATTTCTCATAGTGTGGGAATCCGAGCTTTTTGTTCTAACTCTTTTCACTTATGTTTTTGCGCTTACGTTATAATTCGAATTACCTCATTCGTATATTTTTTGGGTACTTGACTGTTCGTTTTACTCTACTTTTGAGAAGTGGATCGTTCGTTTTATGTCTCTTAGGATTACGAATTGTACCTCTGTTTGTATAGTACGTATTCTTCGTCTTACACCACTTAGGGCCGCAAATCCCTCGTCTTAAACCACTTAGGGTGGTGAGTTGTACTTTGTTTAATTCATGTTGGGCAATTGGGTTTCTTGAACCTTGCCTTAGACTTTTTTCCGTCTTTTTCGCGAATTTTTCTAACTTAAGGCAGTTGGTGCTTAGTGACCCTTTAGGAAGGGCACCTTCGCGACCTTGGGCACTTTGGCCTTTGCCTTCGAGCATTTTGATTATAACATTTGGGACCTTGGTCCTTGCGCATTACGAGGCTTCGAACACTGGGTGGATTACGGACCTTCGAATAGTGGGCGAGTTATGGGAGCTCACCCAGTTGGCGAGCTGCATGAGCTCGCATAGGTGGCGAGCTACAGAAGCTCGCGTAGCTAACAATTTTTTTTTTTTGTCTTAATAAATTTTTCCAACTTCTCATAGCAGCGTAATTTACATTGGTCGCTATCAACATTTCTGATGCGAACCTTCGTCTAATCTATTACAGAATTCTAGTCTATTGATAAACCTTTTTCAACTGGGCCGCGCTCCAGGTGTATGACGAGGCGTTGCCTTCTGCGTCTTTGAGGTCATAAGTGCCGTTTGGCCAGGCTGCGGTAACCCGGAATGGTCCCTCCCAGTTTGACCCGAATACACCTGGTGGGGCCATCAGTTTCTTTTTCAACACCAGGTCCCCAACCTTGAACTTTTGGTCTCGGACCTGGGAATTGTAGTACTTCTCAGCTCTGCGCTTGTAGGTGGCGTTTTTCATTTCGGACGAAGCTCTGGTTTCCTCAATCAGATCTTTCTTTACTGCCAGGGCTTCATCATTCTTTTCTTCATCAAATCCCACCACCTTCCAAGTCTTGTTCTGAATTTCGACGGGTACTACCGCTTCAGTCCTGAAGGCTAAGGTGAACGGGGTTTCTCCGGTGCTAGCTCGGTATGATGTTCTGTAAGACCATAGGACCTCCGGGAGTTCGTCCGCCCAACTACATTTCTTATCTTCAAGGCGGAGCTTCAATGTGTGTTTCAGAATTTTGTTAACCGCCTCGACCTGGCCATTCGACTGTGGATGGTATGGAGTTGAGTAGTGCTTCTTGATGTTCCACGAACTGCAGAAGTCTCTCAACTTTTGGCTGTCAAACTGTCTTCCATTATCTGTGATGATCGATTGCGGAAGTCCGAACCGACAGATTAGGTTCTTCCACATGAAGCCGATCATCCTTTCCTGTGTTATGGTAGTAAGTGCTTCGGCTTCAGCCCACTTAGTGTAATAGTCTACTGCTACAACAGCAAACTTTACACTGTCTCTTCTAGTGGAAATGGGCCGATCAAGTCGATACCCCATTTTGCGAAAGGCCACGGGCTGAAGACTGACTTCAGTTGGTTGGCTGGGGAGTGGATGTTAGGTGCGAAAAATTGACACTTTCGGAACTTCCGTGCGAAGCTAATGGCATCCTTACGAAGTGTGGGCCAGTAGTACCCTTGCCTGATCGTCTTGTATGCCAAAGCTTGCTCCCCACCGTGACTTCCGCAGATTCCTTCGTGAATTTCTTTTAACACCTCGAACCCTTGCTTCTTAGATAAGCATTTGAGTAGAGGTAGGGAGAACCCAAATTTGTAGAGTTGGCCATCCAACAGCGTATATCTGGCAGCTTGCTTTACTAGCCGGCTAGCTTCCCAGGCATCTTCGGGGGTTGTTCCGCCTTTTAAGTATTTTTAGATCGGAGTACACCAATCTTCACTATCTTCATCACCTTCCTGCCCCCCACACGAGGTCTGATTTACTTTGTAATCGGACGTCGAGGGGTTTTTCAGCTTGGTGATCACAACCACCGTGAACTCGGCTTCGCTGTTACTGGTAGCTAGTCGGGCTAGGGCATCTGCTTGTGTGTTCTCCAACCGCGGTATCTGATTGATGTAAACCTGTGTAAACATCGAGATCAGATGCGCGGCTATCTTCTGGTAGGTCATTATCTGCCGGTCTTTTACCTTGTACTCTCCCCGGACTTGGGATATTATTAGCTGGGAATCTCTGAAAACTTGAAAATTGGTTGCCCCCACAGCTAATGATAGCCTAAGTCCAGCTATCAAAGCTTCGTACTCCGCCTCGTTGTTGGTTGCTCTGAAGTCAAACCGAATTGCGGAGGTGAAGACTTGTCTGTCTGGGCTGATTAGGACTACGCCGGCGCCTGCTGCTGTGCTAGTTGATGATCCGTCAACATAGAGGTGCCACGGAGCTATACGTCCCCTCGTCGGATCTTGTGGGAAAGTTAGCTCGACGATAAAGTCGGCGAGCGCTTGTCCCCTAATTGCTGTTCGGGGTGCATAGGTTATACCGTATTGGCTAACTTCTAGTGACCATTTTAGTAGACATCTGGCGGTGTCTGGGCGCTGTAGTATTTGACGTAGCGGGAACGTCGTCAGCACCTCCACCGGGTGGTCGAAGAAGTAGGGCCTCAATTTTCTAACACTCATCACCAGTGCATAAGCTAGCTTCTCCGTTGGGGTATACCGCAACTCAGCTTCGTGTAAGACTTGGCTTACTTAGTACACTGGTACGTATGTTTTCACCTCTTCCCGGACCAGGACGAAGCTGATGACAACCTCCGATGCAGCGAGGTACAAGTATATCTTTTCACAAGATATTGGCTTTGACAGGACCTGCGTATCGGCCAGGTATGCCTTCATATCTTCGAAGGCTCATTGGCATTCGCTCATCCACACGAAGTGGTTTTTCAGATGTAGCTTGTTGGCCTTGACCGCTTCTTTGTACCTTCGTGTGTTTGCCTTGATCGCGTCGAAGAAAGGACAATTTCGATCGCCAGACCTGGAGATGAACCTGTTCAAAGCCGCCATGCACCCGATCAACCTCTGAATCTTTTGCACGAAATCGGGCACGTCCATCTCGATTATGTATTGGACTTGCGTCGAGTTGACCTCTATTCCTCGTTGGCTCACCAGATGCCCCAGGAACTTTTCCGAGTGTACGCCGAAGCTGGTCTTCTTAGGGTTCAACTTCATATTGTAGTGGCGCAGTATGTCGAAGGTCTACTTCAGGTGGTCGAGGTGATCCTCCTTTCTCAAACTCTTGACTACTATGTCGTCCACGTACACCTCCATAGACTCGCCAATGTGCTCGTCAAACATTTTATTCACCAACCTTTGGTAGGTTGCTCCGGCGTTGATAAGTCCGAACGGCATCCTTTCCCAGCAATACATGTTCTTGTTGGTGTGGAACGCCGTATGTTCCTGGTCATCCGGATGCAATGCTATCTGGTGATAGCCCGCAAAGGCATCCATGAATGTGATCATCTCGTGGTCTGTGGTGCTATCTACGAGCTGATCAATGTGGGGTAGTGGGAAGTTGTCCTTCGGACATGCTTTGTTCAGGTCCGTGAAGTCGATGCAGAGCCTCCATGTCCCGTTGTGTTTCTTCACCAGCACGGGGTTCGCGACCCATTGTGGACACAAGACTTCTTTGATCAGCTTGTTGTCCAACAACTTTCCCACTTAAACGGTTAGAGCTGCGTATTTGTCTGGTCCATATTTCCTTCATTTTTGGCGAACGGATCTCCTCGTCGGATCAATGTTAAGTCGGTGGCAAGCATGTTCCAACGGGATCCCCGTCATGTCTTCGTGGGACCAGGCAAACATGTCCAAATTGGACATCAGGAACAGTTCCATCCTCGACTGGTACGGTTCAGGTAACTCAGAACCTATGAAGAGTTCCAAGTCCCTTTCTGGGTCCACCGGGAGTGCCATCAATTCTTCCATGGGAGTGGCTTTTCTCTTTTGGCTTTTCCATCTTGGGTCGCTGATGAATTCGTCCCACTCCTCTTGTGACATCTGCGCAGGTTCATAACCTAGGCGCGGTTCGAGATCATCAGTGTTTCTTTCAACTTGGGAGGTTCATCAACTGTCAGTATTTCTGGTGGTTGCTCAACCTGGGAAGGTCCTCCAACCTGGGGAGCTGGGTCGATATCCATTTGCACCGGCCCTTGATCTCCCGCAGGTTCCCCGCCTTGGGCTTCGACAACCACTTCCATGGGCGTAGGTTGCTGGTTTTGTGCCGATCCCAACACTTGGCTATTTTGAGCTTCCTCTATTCCCCCATTGGCGCCGGTTGTGCGTCTTGCGCAGGTCCAGAGACTTGTTCAACTTCCGGCAGATCACCTACCTCCATCATCTCAATTTCTGTTGAGATAATGTCTAGGATGTTTGGCTCGTCTGCTGGAATCTGCACATCTACTTCAAGGACCTGGGCCTGCGTCACCGCCTTTTTTACCTGGCCATCTTTGATTTGGAGCAAACACTCTCGGGCCTTTTGTGGTCACCCTTTATGGTCCCGGCACCTTTCGGAGTTGGGAATTTTATACAGTAGTAGTAGGTCGAACATGCCACTTTGAATTCATTGAAAAATGGGCGGCCGAGGAACCCGTTGTAGGTAGGGGTGGCAAATGGGCCGGGCCGGGCCGGCCCGGCACCGGTCCAACGGGCTGTTCATATTTTTCGGGCCGGGCCGGGCCGGGCCCGGTATTAACCGGGCCTTCATTTTAAAGGCCCAGCCTGGCACTATGCGGGCCACCGGGCCACCGGGCCAAAATGGCCCGTTCTTAATACAAAAACAAATCACTCTGTTTTTTTTGCAAAAAGCCCTAAAACAAATATATAATATATCTATTCCCGATTTAATTGAGCATACTAAATCACATACAAAATTAGTAATAATATTGAATGACTGTTATGTAATATCATTCAAATAATATTTTAAGACAGCTTATGGTTTTTGTTATTAGCTATAGAGAAAATTAATTATTTTTTCTAATCGAACTAAGGAAGTTGGATTTAATATATTATGCATAAAGAGTTAAAGACTAACAATATTAAAAGTTATAAATTAAAATATTATTCTCTTTGATTGTGCTTACCCACGGCACGAAGAAGAAAACCTTTACGACTTGCGAGTCCCAAGGTACAGGGGGTGATGGCCGGCGCGGCAACAGCGGCAGGAGGCGGCGCGGCAACAGCGGCAGGAGGCGGCGCGGCGGCAGGAGGGCTGATGGCCAGCGCGGCAGCAGCGGCAGCGGCAGCAGCGGCAGACGTGGCTTGGCCGCTTGGGTGTGGAAATTTGCTTGAAGAGATTTAGGTTTAGGAATTAGGGTATGTGTGTATGTCCGTATGTGTACAACAGTACAAGTTTTAATTGATGGGCATGGGCCATTGCATTGGGCCTGGGCAGGTTTAAACAATTGCAGAATAAAAAAAAAAAATTGTCGGGCCACTCTTTTTTTCGGGCCAAACCCGGCCCGAGCCCGGTAGGCCCGGCGGGCCAATTGGGCCGGGCCAAATAGGCCCGGTTCATTTCGGGCTGTCATTTTTTAGGCCCAGCCCGGCCTGAAAAACGGGCCAACTGGGTCGGCCCATCGGGCCGGGCTCATTTTGACACCCCTAGTTGTAGGAGGACTGCTGGTCGACAACTAGGAAATCTATTAACCTAGTCAGCCTCCGCTCCGGTTCCTCGACCGATACAAGTTGGACGCTCAACCTAATAGTACCTAGGGGGACGGTTACAGCTTCTCCGAACCCCACTATCCTAGCATTGCTAGGCTCTAAATACGACTCAAAATCACCTAAGGCATCTAAAGTGGATTTGAAGAGAATGTTGGTGAAGGCGCCGGTGTCCACAAGTAGCCTGTGAACTCGGACGTTCATGATGTTGACGGTTATCACCAACGAGTCATTGTGGGGCATCAGTACCCCCTCCAGGTCCGCTGAGGAGAATGTCAGCTCATCAATGAGCTGCGCGACGGTCCTGGGGCCAGAGGTGCCCTCCTGTTCCTGGTTCACGGCCCGAATTTCGGCCTTCCTCTTTCTCTTGGACATAGAGGGTCCCCCGTCCTGGAGACCTCCGGCAGCCCCGATTTCCTCCTCGAGAACCAAGAGT
This sequence comes from Prunella vulgaris, assembly GCA_026898435.1. Classification (NCBI taxonomy): domain Eukaryota; kingdom Viridiplantae; phylum Streptophyta; class Magnoliopsida; order Lamiales; family Lamiaceae; genus Prunella; species Prunella vulgaris. Next base: position 127,580 of record JAPKLY010000778.1, on the reverse strand, counting down.
TCTCAGGTGGGCTCCATGTTCTGTTGAGGTTGGGGAGGTGTCCTTCGCCTATTTTGAGGTCCGCGTTGGCCCGCGTCCTCTTCTTCGTCATCGGAGACCTCCCTTCTCTCGAACATGGGCCTCTTCGTCGGTGCCTTTTTTACGAACTCGGCCAGCTTTCCATCCTCATAAAATTTCCATAGCTGTTTGAGGAGGTCTGGACACTCGCTGGTGAAGTGGCCGATGGACTGGTGGTAGGCACAGTACTTGTTGGGGTTGAGCTTCGCGCGGTCTTGGCGAATTATCCTCTGCTCTTCCAACAAAGCCTTGTCCTTGACCGCCGTAAAGACGTGGTCGACGGAGGCAGTGAGGACTTGGTTGAGCTTCTCCTTGAACTCGTCCCCGTCGCCAAAAGCCTTCAGGTTCTGGGGAGCCTTGTATGTGCCCCTGGATATCTTCCCGTAGAGTTTTTTCTCCTCTGGGGCACCAACTTCTTTTAGTAGTGCCTTCTGCATAGCCACGAACACCCCCGCCTTGTGGCAGAACTCGGTGTAAGTGTTCGAACATGCGAGGTGCATCTCCTTCCAGAGATCGGTGCCCTTTCTGAGCTCGGCCATTACCGCGACGACCTTGGTGTCCTCGCTTACCGGCTCGCCTTCCAGCAGTATTTTATCGAACCTCTCCAGGTACTGCTGGTCAGTCTTGTTCTCGCCTTGGTGGATATTGGCGGGTCGGTGCTTTTGGGTGAGGTAGGATCCAAACCCGGAGAAGTGGGCCAAGAACTCTCGCGAGAGTTGGCCAAACGAGTGGATTGACCCCGGGGCGAGTGATGAGAACCAGCGGTGAGCCCGGTCCCCGAAGGTCAGTGGGAAGTTTCGGCACTGGGTGGAGTCGGTGGCACCCACCGAGATCATAAAGTCTGCGTACTTGGCCAGGTGGACCTTCGGGTCAGATTCACCCTCGTACGCGGACATCACCGGGAATTGGATCTTCTTTTGGACCGGTGCGCGGAGAATGACAGGTGCCAATAGGGATGTGGGGAAAGTGCTGGCGTCAGGTCCACCAGACTTGGCTGCTACTTGGGCTTATAGCATCTTGATGGCCTTCTTCTGTGAGGCCAACTCGTCACTGTGGGTCACCTCCGGGGGAGGCTGCTCGAAGGTTGTGCGTCTCATGGACGCACGCCCCCGAGGTGCCTCACTCTGGGGTGACCTCTCTGTGACAGGTTGGAATTGGCGCCCGCCGTGGGGACCCAATCTATCGGTCGCGGGTCTTCTCAATCGGTCGTGGGCGGACCTGCGCGGCTGCAGGTCCAAATCACCCCCGTGGGATGTAGCTGGGGCCGCCGTTCGTTCATTCTCCCCGCACCTGGGCCCTAGTCTGCCCTGGAGGACCTTCCTCCTCTGTGATTGGTGCGTGGCGGACGCCTCGGTGTAGGCCGAAGCTCGCCCGGTGTGCGGGGCGGGCTCCTCTACCACCTTGGCCTTCCCATCTCTCTCCCGGTGTTGGCGAGCTTAGGCCGAGCCCACCTCCTGCTCGGTGGGGAGGTCACTGTACTCCCCCCGGGTCTGGGTGCCCTGGGTGGGCCTGGTCTGCTCCCTGGCCTCGCTGGCTGGAGCTCGCCGAGGTACCAGGGCGAGCTCATCGAGCTATCTTTGTTGCAACCTTTGCAAGGTTGCAATTGTACGTTGGAGCTCGTCGGGGTCGTTGGTGAGGTCCCTCAGGGCGGGGTTTAAGTCCTCATGAGTCACCACAACCCGCGGAGGACGCGGAGCATTGCTCTTCTGAGGAGCTCGGCGCGAGGTCTCCCCCTAGACCTGGCCCTGGTTTCCCTCCTTCCACCTCCGCGTGTTCGCCGAGGTCTGTTCCTTAGGCATTTTGGGATTTTGGAGGGGGTAGCTCGCCGAAGGTCGCCGGGGTAGGTCGCCGTCTCCGGCCAGGGTGATTCTGTCTGGGTTTTCGTCTAGCTTTACGTGTGACGAATTATCCAAAATCCGGTTTATTCGTGTACATGCGTGCGTTTGAAAACTTTTTCCAGGCAGAAAATATGGATCCGGAAATTGGGGTTTTTGCCCGAAAATCTGGGTTTTCGTTCAAGGAATGAAAATATGTGTGTATCTTCAAGTGTTCTTGAACTTTGGTCAAGAACACCTTCAAATCTTCAAATCTTCAAAGGAACCCCAATCTCTCACTCTCAAATTTTTGGTTCAAGGACACCCGTCCTCTAGCTCCAAATTGTTGATAAAATTTACTAATCATTTTTGTTTATGTGGCCATTATGTCATATTAATTCTACCAAACAATAATCAAGAATTGTGTTCTTGGATAGATAATATAGAGAGAGAGAGTGGAGAGTTTAGAGAGAGAAAGTAAAGTGTATTATGATTGGGATTGTATTGAATTGTGTAATAGTTACAAGAGAGGTCTTATTTATAGGTATGTGAGTGTGAGGTAGCACCTTACGAGCCTATTTGGCTTCCGGTGTTGACGAAGGTCCGTAACCTTCGTCTTGGTCCCTCACACTGCTCCCCTTAGAATGCCTCCTCCTACTACATTCATATTCTATCCTATTTATACATATCCCGAAGGTACACTAGTCCTGGGCGAGCTCCTTAGGCGAGCTCTTGGGTCTTGTGCTATTTCGGGCAGTGTAGGAATGAGCCTCGGCTCGGCCTCTATGTTCACGGGCGAGCTACCCCTTTGTGGGCGAGCTCCCTCGCGAGCTCCCCTCTCTCGCCCGATCGATAAGTTGACCTCAGGCTTTCGGGGTCTGGGCGAGCTACCCTCCACCTCGCCGAGCTCCCTTATGTTTGCCTCGGTCCAAGTTGACAGTGTGGCCCCTCTGCGAGATGGCGACCTGCTGGGCCTTCGCAATAGTTCCATAATCATCTCTAATTATTTCTCCTTATCAACAAGTGTATCTCCGATAAATAGATAAAAACAACAAATATGAGTAAAGAACTAAAGAACAACAACACTGCGGGAGAAGCTTGAGAGTCTCTCTCTTGAATATGGCTTTGAGTGCTCCAAAAGAGCACCCTAGCCTGCGTTTCTATAATTCGATGAATCGGATTCCAAGTCCCTTACAAATGAGGTTGAGGTCCTCTATTTATAGCGAGTCAAACATAAAAGATTGAAAATACCTATTTGTCCTTCACATCTGGGCCTATTACAAATAAGTATGAACAGACCCTACACTATTACATTAGGAAAATTTGGCTCATTTTGTATTAAATTCGGGTTCCAGGAGACCCTAGTTTGGAGGCCCAAATTTATATAATTCTAGTCACAACACTAATATTACAATACAAAATATGTATGATATCAGTTAATATAAATTAGTAGATTTTTTTGTAATTATTATAATTATAATTTTAATTTATAAAACTATGGTGGTTTTGAGGGTGATTATGAAATTAAACAAAAACGTGATTAAAACTCATGATTTAAAAGTAAAACTTCAGTTCAGCTCACGATTATTGACCAAATTTGTTGTTATAATTATGTTTACTATTATTTTTTAGAGAGTTTATATACATATCTATAATTATATCATAATTATGTTGTTATACGTATATAATTATGTTATAATCATAGTTTTTTTTTAATCTTGCATATGTATGTGATATTTATGCCACAAATTATTTAATTTTTATTTAATAATAAATCTATCAATTTAGACATATAAATATCTTTTAATTAAATAAAACATGCATATTTAATAAATTATTCGAGAGGTTAAATATGCATATTTTATTTAATTAAAAGATATTTAAACGTCCAAATTGATAGATTTATTGTTAAATAAAAATTAAATAACTCGTGGCATAAATATCACATAAATATGCAAGATTTAAAAAAATTTAATTATAACATAAGTATATGTATATAATAAAATAATGATACTTCCTCCGTCTCAAGATAATTTTCACATTTTTCATTTGAAATGTCCCAACTTTTTTTTCATACTTTAAAAAGGAAATAATTTACACTAATAAATATTAATAAAGTACACTTTTTATATTTTAGTATTTAACTTCACGCTCACATACTTAACTTTTTTCTAAACTGTGTGCCTGTTTACTATGAAAAATAAGTTGGGATAGAGCGTATAATTATAGATATGTATATATACTCTCTTAAAAATAACAGAAAGCATAATTATAACAATATAATTTATGATATAAATGTATGTATATATATAAGTATGACATATAGCAATGATTTGATGATTCAGTCAATTGCTCAAGATTTATAACAATAATGTGATGATTCAGTTAATTGTCCAAAATTGTAGTTAGTGGACCTTGGTAATGATTGTAATAACAATACTTGTGAATATAAATTTTAGAGTTTTTTTTGCACTTTTGGTCCTATATAACATATGACATGTATTATTTTAGAATTGATCTCGTACATTTTATTATTGGTCCCATAGAATTTTTTTTTGCACTTATAGTCCCAAATGTTGCACTTGTAGTCCAAAACGTTACAAAATTTACATATTTGGTCCAAAACATTTTATGCAAAGTTTACAACCTTAGTCCCTTAAGATTTACTCTTACTTAATTGTATTTAACCCATTAATCTGTATTTTCAAATTTAATCCCATTAAATTTTTTTAATTGCACAATAAATTCTATAGAATATAAATATTGAATTTTGCCTCCCATAGAATATAAATATTGAATAAAATCTAAAATAATATTAAAATAAATCAAATAAATTTTCAAATAATAATCTTAAATCTTTAATAAATAGTTAAAAATATTCAATTATATCTTAAAAATAGTTAAAACTAAGAAATTAATTTTAAAAATTTAGTTTAATTCAAGATAAATAATAATTAAAATATAATTTTTTAATTGAATTATTTATGAAGTCTAGTTGATTTTAAAAAAATATATTTTATTAAACTTCAGCCTATTTTTAATTTTTTTTAAATTTAATAATTTATTTTTAAACTTTAAATATCATAAAAAAACATAAATCTAAAAATAATTAAAAAATAAAATTAATCTTCAAAATAATTACATTAAGTAGTATTTAAATAAAATCATTTAAACCTAACAAAAATCTGAAAAAATTAAATAAATCAAGTAAAATAAAAATTATGTTAAATAAATATATATATATACACACACACACACTACAAACTCTTCAAAAAATATTAAATTTTAAAAAAATCGTAAAAAACTAGGTCAAAGTTTAATAAAATCATATTTTTTTCAAAATCAATTAGACCTCACACATAATTAAATTAAAAAATAATTATATTTTAATTATTATTTATCTTGAATTAAAATTGGAATTTTTTAAAATTAATTTCTTAGTTTTAACTATTTTTTAAGATATAGTTGAATTTTTTCAACTATTTATTAAAGATTTAATTTTATTATTGGAAGATTTATTTGATTTATTTTAATATTTTTTAAACTTTATTCAATATTTATATCATATAGGATTTATTATGCAATTAAAAAAAAATTCAATGTGACTAAATATGAAAATACAGATTAATACAATTAAGTGAGAGTAAATCTTATGGGACTAACGCTGCAAAACCTTGCATTTAACGGAGCCGTTAATGTTTGGGACCTAATATGTAAATTTTGTAACGTTAGGGACTACAAGTGCAACGTTTGGGACTATAAGTGCAAGAAAAAAATCTTATGGGACCAATAATGAAATGTATGTGACAAATTCTAAAATAATAAATGTCCTGCGGGACAAAAAGTGCCAAAAACTCATAAATTTTATTAGCAAAGAAATGATATACAATTGATTTCTTCAATTTACAGGGTTCACTCTAGTTTGATCCTGTGATTCTTCTCTTTGAATTAAGTTGATTTTGACTTGATAACTTTATCCAAGGATGGCACCGTCCTTTTTTTTGTATTGAACGAAGTCTTCGGAATATTTTTCGTGAGGATCGTCTTGGATTGGTGAAGAACAATCTTCAGATCTTCAAGTATGGATTTGAGCTGGAAACGCTTGATCGGAGGGGTGTTGGACCTTGATCTCTGATCGAAATGGTTTGTGGTTGGATTTGAGGAAGAACAACTTGAAGATGGCGATGAACACTTGTAATCATCAAGGTGTTCTTGGACTGGAAACGTCTGATCAGAGATATTCGCTCCTTGTTTCTAGGTCAGAAGGTGTTTTAGGATGAACTGGACGAAGAACAGTTTGATGATGGGAAAGAACGCTTTGATCTTCAAATTGATCTTTGAGAAAAAGGCCTGATCGGGGGATTTAGACCATTGATCTTGGGTCGAATGTTGTTTCTGATTGATTTTAATGACGAACGGCTTGAATCTTCGAAGAGCAGCTTCAGATTTGGTAAAGAACGACTTTAATCTTGAAATATGGATCGTTGGATATTTCTAAGCTTGCAGTCTGCTCGTCGAGAGGATTGTTGCTGTCGCTCGTTGATTACTCGTCTTTGTTATTGTGTCTTGGAATGCATGAACTTGATCCCTATTTATAAGGTAGGAGGTTGAAGACCTTCCTTTTCTGGCGTGACACGTGGCGCGATATGGGTCGTTGATGTCGTATTAATGAATAGGCTTAATGAACCAACTACATTTAGCTTGATTGATTTTCGTCTTCTTCTTTATTTATACGTAACATTTACGGTTTCAAATAAATACGACAAATCAAGCACTTATTGCCGCATACTAGTGTCTGGAGACTCGTAATTTAATAACAATTTGTGCTGTGTATAATAAATTTTATTTGACTATTTAATTCGAGATTTAATTTGTTAAATCCTCTAAATTAAAATAGTAATATGAGTTGATACATGTTTAATTTGTACACGTGTTATTATTTAATTGAGTGCAATTTTTATATGCTTATAATGATGCCTTGAAAGTGCAGAATCTTCACGTTTTTAGCTGGTTTAATTAACCCACTGACAAAAAGAATTTTGGACAATAATCGTGAGTTCAGCTCACGTTTTACTTTTAAATAGTGAGTTCAAATCATGTTTTTTTCTTTAATTTCATTAACACCTTCAAAATCAACATAATTTCATAAATTAAAATTAAAATTACACTAATTATTAAAAAAATTCGGTATTAATATATATATCTTGAAATATATGTTTCATACTATGTATGAAATTTTGTCCACATAAATTTTTTTGTTCTTTAATATATACACTTAAAATTTTTACTCTTCGTTAAAAGGGTAGTACTTATACATTGTGATTTGTGTTTATCATTTTTCTATATAAAATGTACTACTTGCGATGCGACAGCTGAGATTAATGTGTAGTATATTTTATATAAAAAATATTAGAAAAAATAAGTAATTAATGTGTGGTGTATATAGACAAATATGACTTATGCAAGACCGATACAATACAAAATTTGTGATACGAATTGGACTCACTCTCAATAAAATGATTGTCCTGTACTCTAGTGGAATATATTGTCATGTCAATCGTCTCCATGATACAATGACTGTAGAGCCTTTCGCCTGCTGCACAATGTGGTGTTAGTTAATGTACAGTATGATGTTAGTTCTATAAAATGTGAATTTAGTTCATTTATTGTGGCAAGCTACATATGGTGTTAGTTCATATATATATTGTGGTGTTAGTTCATATATAGTATTTTATGTTATTTATCTCTATAACAATCAAAACTCAAAATACTTAAAATAAATTATTGTTACCATAAAATTTATTGTGTATATCATTCACATAATGCTTTTTCTTACTATATAAATATCAATATGGAAATAAAACAATTCATAAGACTAGGGATGAAATTCAATTAGATTTACATTTTAAGAAAAACCAAGTAGCAATAGATTCACATTTTAAGCAAATTACCATAATATTTATAATTGTATTATTTATGAATTATTAATTTAGAGTTTTAATGGGTCCTAATATCTATAAAGAGATTTTATGAAAAATTATTATCTTATTATCTTATCGAATCTGATAATACAATAGCTCAAATTTGAATTGGAATGTGTTATTATTTTAGAAAGTTTATTAATTTATAGAGGCTTTATATATTTATCAAGGGTGCAAATGGCGCTTGGCGGTCGGCGGGCGGTCGAGTGCCGCCAAGCGCCAAGACCGCTAGGCGCCGCCTTGGCGGTGCCAAGGTTTTTCTATTTTATTTTTTATTTTTAATTAATATTAATTTTTTTCTAAATATATATTAATAAAAATATACATTATAAATAAATTATAAATTTAAAACATAATTAATAATTAACAAAAAATATAAAAAGTCAACAAAATGTTAAAAACTATCATAATATATAGAACAAATAAATTATGAAGTAGTTCAAATAAACTTTCATTTTTTAGTAATTTAGTTTTTATTTTTTAATTTTAGTTCTAACTTTTAAGTTGAAATAAAAATTATAAAAAGAAGAGTAATGGTGATCTAGGCGGTGCCAAGACAACCTTGACGGCTGCCTAGACGGTCTCGGCAGTGCCAAATCTGTTGGCGGATTTTTCTCGGCAATTTGACATTGGCGTCGGCGGCCGAGGACCTTCAAGCGCCTAGGCGACCGCCATTTACATCCATGATATTTATCATTCCTAGTTAATTTTTTAAGTTTCCGTGAAAAAACCATGAAAGGAATTAATTTTCTTGACAAAAACTTATATAGAAATTTATATCGTAGAAATATCCACTTTTTTTAAAATTTGCGGTTCTAAATCGGGTCAGGTCGGATTTGAATATTTTTTCTAAAATTCGAACAACTTGTAATTTCAGGTTTCTTCGCTCCCAGATGTATTACAATTTGGGCAAATGCATGTTACTTTAAGGTAAAATGTGTGTTAGAATCAGACTAAATGTTGTTTTTTGCACATATTTATTTGTTTTTGTAGAAATACACATTTTTCATACAATATAACACATGTATGTGTAACGCATTTATTTTTTTTAAAAAAAATTTATTCTAAAGTAACACATGTTTGCTCATATTGTAACACAAACTGGGGAACAAATATGTGCTACAGTTAGAGTAAATGTGTGTTACTGCAAATGTGTGTTACAATTAGAGTAAATGTATGTTACTGCAAGATCAAATGTGTGTTATTGTACATACAAACATTTATTTAGTCTTAGAAAAATATATATTGTACTTTATATTATATGTAAGGTATTAAAAGATGTATTAATATATTAACAGCATATTATCAACATAAATCAACAGAAAAAATAAAATATAAATTCAATAACACATATTTATTCTTGCATAAATACATAATTTCCTTATAATTACTTGAAAAGTACCAAAATTAATTTTTGAAGAATTAATAACACAGGGTTTGTCTAATAGTAACACACATTTGTCTATATTGTAACATAAACTGGGAGCGAAACCTGAAATTTGCAGCTTGAGTGAATTTTCAAAAAAATTATTAGATTTGACCCGACCTGATTTAGACCCGCGAATTTTTTTAAAATGGATATTTCTACTGTAGGAACTTTTACAAAAATATATATAATTTCTTAATTGGATCAATTTATGAAATAAATTATTTATGTTATAAAGTTATGTAGATTTCATATTGTGACAAATACACCCAATTAACTTTTTATTTTTCTAAATATACACATAAAACATTTAAAATATCCTCTCTTTTTTTTTTACCTTATTGAATTTAACCTCTAGAATAATAAAACTCGAATATTTTTTCCTCATTTTTAAGTTGTTCACCTCCCTTCATTTATCATTCTAAAAATATATTTCTTAATTAAAATAAAGATCAGTTAACCCCCTCTTTAAAACCTAGAATTTGTTCGATTTCTCCCATACAATTCTTCAACAACATATTTTTTTAACATAAAGATTGAACTATTGATATTAAAAATAAAGAACACCCACAAGCATGACTCCTGACACCCACTTCTAAAACCATTGATATCAGAAATGAAAAAAGTCATGGCCACAGTCCCGAAATTCACCAACGAATTTATAATATCAGATCATGCACATTTAAAAAAAAAAAAAAGTCATCCACTGCGTACCTAGTTGTGGGCAAACCCCGAAACTTTTTATACCATATGATTGGGCCTTGTAAGGCCCAGTTTTCATCCCAAGTCTTGTAAATGGATCCGGATATTTTCATCCCCATAATTGAGTTGTTCACCCCCTGTTCATTTCACCACCATATATTTTTTGTTCACCACCTATAATTTATCAAAATTAACCCTTATCATTATATCAATAAAATTGTTTTGCAAATTCACCCCCTCAATCTAATTTGGAATTAATTAATTACACTTAAAAGGTATAATTGTTCTATTAAATTTTAGTTTAGGAATAATATATTGGAGGGGTGGGAGTGAACAACTCAATTATGGGGGGAAAATATCTGAATCCCTTGTAAATGTTTGAGGACAGTTGGTTCAGCCTAAACAATTTTGGCCCACATTTTTTACACTAGTTTTTATGGGAAAAACACTCTCAAATTTTTTAATATAATATATAAAAAATATTCATTTTATTTTTCTATCTCTAATATTATATGTAAATACACTACCATCTTTCAGAGAATCAAATTTACAAAAAACGACTGCCGCTGCTCGTCGTTTCAACGCCACCATGCTACCAATCGTAGATGACTCTTTGCTCACTGCCGTCGTCTTTTGTCATGGTAGATGTAGATAGTTAATGTTTTAGAATATTTTTCAATTTCAAAGTTTGTAAGTTATGTTTTAGTATTAATTTTAAGTGTGAAATGTATTATTTGGACCCGGATATTCTCACCCCCATAATTGAGTAGTACACTCCTCCGTTCACTTCACCACCCTATAAGAAATCCACATTCAAATCATTCAAAAATCGAAACTTGCACATTTGTCCATTGTAACTTGTCGCGGACGTCCACAGGGGCACGCACGCGGGTTCAAACCCTCCCTTCTCCGGCGGCGCGCTCGTCCCTCCCTTCTTCGGCGACGCGCGGGTTGGTCCCTTCTCTGACACGCGGGTTCATCCATTCTCCGGCGTGCGGGTTCACTGAAGCGCATAATTTTTACTTTGAAATGGGGTAGGGTGAATTTGCAAATTAATTAAGTCATTATTAAGAATTATTTACAATGAAAAAAAAAAAAGTAGGGTAGTGAAATGAACGGGGGGTGAACTACTCAATTATGGGTGGAGAATAACCGGGTCCGTATTATTTTTGTTTAAAGCAAAAGGTCCACAATTGTATTGGGCCTTCTAGTCGTGATTTTGCTGCCCACTTATGTTTCCAATTGTGAATTTAGGAGATAATTTTTTACTCCACAATTTCTTTATTGCTTATTTTCTATTCTAAATTTTTAACAATTCCTCCATTTCATCCTGTAACTTAAATATCAATTTTAATTTAATTTAAGCTATTAAAATATAAATAATGTCGCTTCTTATCACACATATTTATCACATGCCAACTAAAATTGTGAATTTTGACTAACGTAAATACTAAATACGAGACATTTGAAAAGTGAGGAATGAACTATTTTTGTTGAAAATTTTGTTAAACTATTTCGTTTAAGAATTATTTTTGTTGAACACAACTCTACCTCATTCACCCAACTATTCTCATGCCTGCACAGGTCATGCTACAGCCTGAAGAGTATCAGTTTCTATAGTGAATAATATCATTGAAGACAAATAAGGTACAAAAGAGAAGACGCTGTTCACTAATAATATGAGTGTTGTGATTTGTAACAGCTTTGAGAGCATGGTTGCTGTACTCAGATGCATACATATAATAACTCTAATATGCACTAAAAAGGAATCAAGTAACATCCAATGCTCCTAGTTGTAAGCAAAATTTATGAAATCTGTGAGGAGGAAGTGATTTGGTGAGAAGGTCAGCAACTTGATCTTCAGAAGGAACATATCGTATGTCAAGAACCTTAGCAAGAACCTTCTTTTTTAAGAAGTGAACATCAACTTCAATGTGTTTGGTGCGAATATGAAATGCAGGACTGAAAGCAAGCTTAATGGCTCCTTGATTGTCACACCATAGGATAGCAGGAAATTTGAGCGAAAGCTGGAGTTCATGGCATAATGTTTGAATTCAAAGTAGATCAGTGGTAGCAGTAGAGAGGGCCCGATACCCACCACAGATTGTTTGCGAGATACCCAAGTGATGAGATTGTTTCCAAGTTGAACACAGAAGCCACTGGTGCTCCTTCTATCATCTAGATTAGCTGCATAGTCCGCATCCGCAAAGCCAACTAACCTGTAATCAGTAATAGGAGAAAATAACAAACTAGTATTTATAGTTTCATGAAGATAGCGTAGGATCCTTTTACAAAATTTCCAATGATTCTGAGTTGGTGCTTGAAGATAGAAAGTTTAGAGCTGGGACAAGAAGGGGTAGGAGATGGTTTGCAGTTTAAGAGATTAGTCTTGCAGAGAAGTTCCTTGATATACTTGGTTTGTGTGAGTTTGCTAGATGAAGATGTAACCTGAGCCTCCAAACCAAGAAAGTAATTAAGTTCCCCAAGATGTTTGAAGGAGAATCTGGAGTTGAGTGTTGAAATAAGGTGAGAAATTTCAGAAAAGTTGTCATCAGTGATGAGTATATCATCCACATAGATGAGTAAGATAATCTGATGCCCACTGGAGCCTTTATGGAAGAGACAATGATCAACTTGAGAGTGAATTAAACCTGTTTCCAGAAGAAAGGACCTGAGTGTATCATACCAGGCCTTTGGTGCCTGTTTGAGACCATAGAGAGCCTTGTTCAATTTGCACACATGAGTAGGGAACTTGGGATTAATAAAACCTTCAGGCTGCTCAATGAAAACTGTCTCAGTGAGAACCCCATTTAAGAAAGCATTGTTAATATCAATTTGTTGAATACTCCATCCTTTGGTGACTGCCAGACTAAATACCAATCTCATTGTCTGTGGCTTGATAACAGGACTGAAAGTGTGAAGGTAATCAACTCCTGCATGCTGTTGAAACCCTCTAGCAACTAATCTTGCTTTAAGTCTTTCTATTGATCCATCCTTGAGATGCTTGATTCTAAAGAGCCACTTAGTAGTTATCAAGTTCATACTATCTGATTTAGGGACCAAAGACCAAGTGTCATTTTTGATCAATGCATCAAATTCATTTTGCATTGCCAATTTCCATTGTGGATGGGATAGAGCTTCCCTTTGTGAATCAAGTTCAAACAGGGAAGTGGATAAAGCATCAGTAAGATATAGCTTGGGTTTATGAATGCCAGATTTAGCCCTTGTCTGCATTGGATGTGCATTCTGAGGTGGAGAATGAATGAGAGATGTATGCACTGATGATGTAGATGTTTGAGGAGAGTGAGGTTGCTGATAAAGGAGCTTTTCATTGGTGGATAGATCAGAGGATTGAAGAGGAGAGTAATGATCAGGAAAAACTATATGAGGAAGAGAATTGGATGTACGAGATGAAGAATTTACGTGTGAGGCAGAATGAGTGAGAGATGGAGGATTATTGTGAAAATCTGGAATAGCAGTATGAATGGGAAGTGAGATAGAGGCTTTGGGTTGAGAAGTTGGGAATATATCATGATAAGGGAATTCATGTTCATTGAAATCAACAGTGGGTGAAGTGTATATTCTTCCATAAGAATGGAGGCAAAGATAGCCCTTATGTGTAGTTGCATATCCCAAGAAAATACACTTTGAACTTCTGAATTGAAGTTTAGATGAATTGTAGGGTCTGAGATATGGAAAGCAAGCACAACCAAACACTTTGAAAAGATTGTAATCTGGTGTTTTGTGATAAAGAGAAAGAAAATGAGATTTATGCTGCAATGTTGGGGAAGGTAAGGAGTTGATATGACAGACAACAGTGACAAAAGCATGCCACCAGAATTGCATATGTAATTTACCATGAGCAAGAAGTGTAAGGCCAACAACTGTTATTTCCTTTCAACAAGTTCATTCTGTTGATGAGTATATGGACAAGAGAACCTGAAGACAACTCCCTGAGGATGAAATACTTTGTAGAGAGACAGAAACTCCCCACCATTATCACACTGAACAGGCTTGATTTTCATGCTGAACTGCCTTTCCACCATATTAGAGAATTGAGTAAAGTAGTGTAGAACCTCAGATTTAACACTCAAAGGAAAAATCCATGTAAAAATCATCAACTAAAGGCAAGTAGTACTTATATCCATCAATAGAAACAGAAGCACTTGGTCCCCATACATCTGCATGAATGATATCAAAAGGGGCAGTAGAAGCATGATTAACAGATGAAAAATGTTGCTGATGTAATTTTCCCACTTTACATGCATCACAGAAAGAAACATCACTTCTGGTCAAAGGTACATTGATGGATTTCAGAACAGTAGATAAACTTGCCAAACATGGATGACCAAGTCTATGATGCCAAATCATGGCTTTATTTTTGCTAACAGAATTGTTATCAACATTACAAGTAAGTACAAAAACTGGATTAGACAAAGTATGTCTTCCAAGTGGTCTGAGATCCAACTTGTACAATCCTTCATGCAGAGTTCCTTTCAGCAGGTCCGACGAGTGTTGAGGTCCTTAACAACACAGAAATCAGAATGAAACTAGATAGTAGCATTATTGTCTTTCAGAAACTGTGAAATACTCATGAGATTCCTAGTTATGTCTGGCACATGAAGTACATTATGCATAGCAACATTCTGACCAGGTTGTAATGTGGGGGAATTGAAAGAGCCAATATCATGTATATGAGCAGAAGTGCCTTTTCCAACAGTAAGACAAGATTTACCTTGGTATGGTGAGGTCAAGGAGAGGTTGGCCAGCTGTGAAGTAACATGATGTGTAGCTCCACTATTCACTATCGACTCTGGAGTAGAATGAACATTAGAAGCATCAGTAGAAGGTATATGATAAGAGTTACCTTGTGTCTGATGAGCAAAGTGAGCCTGAGGTTGAGTAAAAGGTGCCTGAGGTTGAGCAGTGGTATATATGTGTGGGTATAGGTTGAGCAGTATCAAGACCAGTAAAATTCACATCAAATTGATCGAAGCATTTGGCAGCAACATGGTTTGTCTTACCACAAAATTGACAGAATACTCTGGATTTGGATTGAAAAGATCTCTTTCCTTTGAACTTAGCATTTCCAGACCTGTTATCCTTAGTAATCACATTGGTAGAAGGAGAAGGAGTAGGATGTGAGGAGGTAGCCTGTGATTGAGTGGGGAGATGAGATGTGACCGAGGTATGGTGAATCCTCATTTCATGTGTCTGAAGAATGGAGTGTAATACAGAAACAATAGGTAGATCTCCTTTAGTGGTAAGGTACTTTACCACAGCATCAAACTCTGCCCCAAGGCCACCTAAGATATGCAGGACCATATCTGAATCACCAATAGGACTGTCTGCTGCTTGCAATTGATCAGCAATAGACCTCATTTGTAACACAAATTCATCAACAGATAGGTTACCTTTCTTAAGAGTTTGTAGTTGGAACCTGAGATTCAAGGCCTTGGCCTTTGACTGTGAGTGAAACAATTCTTCAAACACCTTCCATACATGAAAAGCATGGTTGCAGTTGCTTACATATCCAAGCATAGACTCATTAATGGAAGTAAGAATCCAACTCAGAAGAAACTGATCTTTTCTATTCCATTCAGTGGTGTCCAATCCACTACTGGATGATCCATCGGCATGAACTATATCAACAGGAGCAGATGTGCAGAGTAACACATCATCAAACGAGTGTGCCTTCTATGTAGCTAAGATCTGAGATCTCTAGAAAGAGTAGTTGTTCTTGTCAAGACGGATGTGTAGAGTAATGAAGTGTGGGAGTTTAGGCAGAGCTGGAGATGAGTATTGCCATGGAGAGAATATAAATTCTGATAGAAATTATAAAGATGAACTGAAAAAAGAATATGAAGGTATGAATATGAGAAGAAAAAAAAAACGGTTAGGCTGATGAAGATATGCAGATTAATGACGGTTACATTTATGAAGATATGCAGAAAAGTAGAACCAAGGAAAGATTGACTCAAGATTCCATGTTAAAGTTGTGTATTTCGTATATATTGAATGAGTTCACAGTGAGGGGTATTTATACACTTGTGTTACCTTCTACAATCTTCTAAGATATGTAACTATAGTAGCTAGATAACTGCCTAACTATAGCTAACTAACTACAGCTAATTAACCATTGATTAAACTTACTAACCGTCTGTCTGCATGGATGCAGTGTGATGTGATTTGTAACAGCTTTGAGAGCATGGTTGTTGTACTCAAATGCATACATATAATAACTCTAATAAGTTTAAACTTTGATTTATTAGACAAAATTTAAGTATATATTTAATGTTGTTTGGTATAGAAAGTGGTATATTCATTTGCTGAAAAAGTCATTTTTACCCTCAAAACTCTAGCACAATACACATTTTTACCGCCATTAAAAATTATTTGAGTAGTGAGAAGTTGGGAATTTAAGGGGATAAAATAGGGGGGGAGAGAATATAATTGTTGATGGTTTTATAAATACCATTTTAGGGTATAGAGGATCTATACTCACTTGTAGATGGTACAATAAAAACCGGATCATACACTAACAGAGCCAATATATTTATAGATATAATATAACCATCCAAGCCAAATATTCTATATGTTTATGCATTCTTTCTGGTGATAATCTCTACTATTATGATCATCTCTCCTCCTTAATACCTATTACCAAACATGATGATAGGGTTCAATAACCCACTTCAATTGCCCGCTTAATTGGGGTAATAAGGGTAGAGAATGTGAATGAATGAAGATTAATGAGAATTCATTTTCATTAATAGTGTTTGATATTATTTATTATATATGAATGAGATCATAAAAATAGGTTAAAAAAATAATCACTACCCTATAGTAATTATCCCCTTAATTACTCATTATCATTCTCATCTTAAATTTATACCAAGTGACCCTAATAAAATTATATTTTACAAAGCCAGCATAATGCTATGCTTTTCCACAAATATTCTAAAGAAATTCACAGCCTACATGCATGATTTATGTGACATTTCTTATGAGCATCATACTCATTCACAATTATATAGCAAGTAAATGTTAATTATAATTATTAAACAAATTAATATCATGTCTAAAATTAAATAATAACTAAGGGCTCATTTGGTTCGTAAGATAAAACTATCTATCCGTTGAAAATATGCATGTTTTCGACGGATTGATAATTTTATCTTACGAACCAAATGAACCCTAAATATGTAATACATAAATTATACACCCTCCGTTCCACAGGAATTTGCATACTTTCCTTATTTGGACGTCCCACACAAATTTGCACACTATAAAAAAATGAAACATTAATTTACGTGCACACTCACAAACCTTTACACATATTTATTTATATACCACTACTCTATATATAAAATACATTTTTCTTAAAAAATGTGCCGTTCCGTAGGGTGCAAATTACTTACGGGACGGATGTAGTATTAGATAATTATGTTGGAGTAAGGGTATTCAAGATAATTAGCACTAAGTATGATAGATTCTGAACATCCTGTTTATAATACTTTTGTAACACATGATTAAGAAGGAATTGAGACAATATTCTATACCAAATTCCTGGAGCTTATTTAATTGAGTAAAGAATTCTCTTATATGGTATATTTTCACTGTCTACAAATTAAAAATTGTTCGTCAGATTTTCCCATATAGTATATCATTTAAGAATGCACTATTTACTTTGATTTCACCCACTTTAAATCCTTTATGGCTGTGTGTTAGAATCAAGGATGAAAATATCGGTATCGACGAAAATATCGGTACCCTGAATTTATGGATATATCGGTGGAAATATCGATATCGAATATCGATATCGGTAAAAAATAGAAAATTCACGAAAATTTCATTAAAATGATGGAAATTTAACATGAAATTTTAGACAATATTATTACTAGTCTTAATACATTAATTGAACTTAAAATCTCAACAAAATGAGAATCTTACAACAAACATATCAAGAAAACATACGTAAGAAATATAAAACGATACAACAATTGTTCATAATTATTGAATATTACACAGCTAGTACCAAAATGATGTCCAATGAGCCTCAAATGTAAAAGAAGAAAGACCATCTTGGTCTAAGCAATAATGGTACTAAGTCCCGAGAATTGAGAATTGAAAAAAAAATAAAAAATTATTTCCCGAAATTTTGACCGATAAATTACTGAAATTTCCACGATATTTCTCGATAATCTGCACATTTTGAATTACCCTGAACCGATATCGATATAGTAACCGAAATTTTCCAAAATTTATGATATTTTCCCGAAATTTGACCGAAATTTTGGAAAAATAATCGTTCAAGTGAATTTCCATATCGGTACCCTCAAATTTCCGAAATTTCGGCGAAATTTCGCGAAATTTCAAACCTTGGTTAGAATTAGCCAAATGACTTTAGTATATATAACTATTGACCAAAAGTTTTTACAAATCTTACATATAACTGACCAAAAGTATTCCTTCATATATATATATATGTTCAACGTTCATTAGTTACAAATCTTGTAGTGTATCTAACTACATATAATGTTATTTCCTTATTTTGTTCTTTGAAATCCATTTAGTGAACTGATTCAATTATTCTTGCACTGCCACAATTTAATTGAAAATTTTAAAAACTTCTTCATTGGTCTCAGGTTTCTACTTAAAAAGGAAATGCATATGTTTTCTTCGGCCTACAAAAGTAAAGTTTTGCATGGTCTTAGTTTGAGTTAATTAGACCACAAACTCTCTTATAATATATATTCATATGATAAAAATGATATCATAATTATGTTGTTGAAATATGTTACTCCCTCCGTCCCGTAGGAATTTGCACCCTACGGGACGGCACATTTTTTAAGAAAAATGTGTTTTATATATAAAGTAGTGGCATATGGGTAAATATGTGTAAATGTTTGTGAGTGTGCATGTAAATCAATATTTCCTTTTTTAGTAGTGTGCAAATTCCTGTGGGACGTCCAAATAAGGAAAGTGTGCAAATTCATGTGGGACAGAGGGAGTAGTATTTACATAATATAAATAAAGTTAAAAGAGCTTTTCGTGTAAAAATATCTTTCAATGGAAATTGTAACCATTCGGTTCAACTGACTCTTCAATAAAATTGCCCCTGTTGAAGAGTAAAAATAGTAACCTTTTGGTTTGTGACTCTTGCAATGGAGTTACAATCTTTTGGTACAACTTTTGAGTAATAGTAACAACCTTTTGATGCAACTCTGAATATCTATAAATAGTAATACTCAACCAGACTTTTATAATTAATAGAAAACTAGAAATTGAGAATTAAGTTTCTTTAAGTACTGAAAAATCGAGCTTCTCTACATCCTAAATTTGAATATTATATTTTGTATTTCATTGAACAATTGTGATTTCTTTTTCTAAAATTTGCTAGAGTGTAACTAATCGATTTTTTGGATATAGATTTTGTATTGTGGAAGATCAATTTCTTATTAGAATTATTTACACCTATATTGAAGTAATCAGTACCTTTAAAGATAAAATTATTTTTGGATGTGATCAACTTTTCATAACTTCATTATCCACATATATACAACAAATATATATTTAGTAACATCATTTCTTTTAGAGTAGATCTCTTGTGAACTCAAGTTCAGATGAGCTTGTATCACTGTTTTGTATAATCACTATCATTGTTATTCATATAAATACTATCAATCTTATAAAATTATACTTAATTTTTTAACAGTAATAATGTATATGCGTAATAGTGATAGTAAATATACATAACAAAGATATTATATACATATCACAATGATAATTGATAAACCCGAATTCAACGTGAACTCGGATTTATATAAATTTTTGTCTTTATTTTATATTGAACTTTTAGAATTATCTGTGTCATTGTTATTATGATTTCGAAGAATCATATATAGAGAACAATCGTACTATATTTAAACAATACTCTCTCCGTATCAAAATTACTTTCATTTGTGAAATGACATGAATGTTAAGAAACTGAGATTTAGTATGAAAGAGTTGAATAAAAAGAGATACTACTCCATCCATAAAAAATGTGACCACTTATTTGCACGTATTTTAATGCAATATGTTGGAGGGTATTACGGGGTATTGTGATTGCCGTTATGAATAAAGTGATTATTTATAAAAAGTTTGCACATATGTATTTTCCATAAATATTTATTTTATTTATAATAGACCTCACTATATTCTGTAATATTTTCCAATATATCGTTATAAACTACGTATAAATAAGTAAGCACATTTTTTAATGGATGTATGAAGTATTTTATTGTTTTTTGTGAATTATAAATTATTTATTGTTATAAAATATAAAAATATTATTAGAACATTAGAAAAAATGTGAAAATGGTTTTCAGAGCAAATGAGGACAAATTAGAGGTGACATAAGTACGTGGAATCGAGTCACTCCTTAGCTTGTATACATCCCCTATTAATCCTATACCTTTCAAACTAACTTCATTTGTGGTCGTCCCTGTTGTCTGCAGGCACAGTCCAACGTGCGCGTGGATTTCAAACTTCGTCAATAACCTTAACTAAAGTACGCAAAAAGATTTTCACATTAGTATATATATGTGTGATTGAATATTGAATTCGGATATAATCATTTAAAATGCAAAGGATTTAAAAATAAATAAATTTAAAAATTCATAAATTTCAAATAATATAAAATAATTTTGATAAGTATTTGAATTCTCGTAATATAATCTACCGCTAAAGTTAAGTATTTAAAATCCATCAATTTAAATATTTTACTCAAAATAAATAGAGTGAATTTAAATTGTAAATTTAAAATTTATAACCCAAATTTCCCTCTCAAACAAAACTTTAAAGCAGTTTCATTAAAAAATAATACTCCCTCATTCCTATTTAAGGTTCACTTTTTGCAAAAACAAATGTACCAGATTAAGTTTCCTCATTCATAATCTCTCTCTCTCACGCCCCAATTTTCATAAACAGCGGAAGTTTTACTTATAATTAATAATTTGAAAAGTATCTTTTAAAACGTGAACTAACATTCTTGGAATAAATTTTTCTTTTCTTTTTAAAACATTTGGGACTAAAATCAAAATACCTTCATAATTTAAAACCATAAAATCCTAAACATAATTTCATGCCTTCAAATGGTAAAATTCTATTAAACATGTAATTTTACATAAATAAATCAATTCTCACATAAATCTAATTCATACACTCAAATATCTCATACTTTCAGCATAATTTCAGCAGTGCGTCATCAACAAAACCAATCAATCAAAAATACTTAAGCTACTGGGAAAATTCCATAAAAATTCATATAGGTTACTAACTACCTCTATTATCCATATATAATTTTTACCAAATTTTATCCGTAACTGACTTTTATCAAAAATTCGCGAGATTCGGAAATCTCAACAAACTGCCACATATTTTTCAAAATATCATAACTAATTCGTTATAACTCCAAATCATCCGATTCAAGATGCGTTGGAAAGCTAATTTAAAACTGTAACCGAATAC
>JAPKLY010000778.1:91830-106076 GCA_026898435.1 Prunella vulgaris | reverse complement strand
GAGATTCGGAAATCTCAACAAACTGCCACATATTTTTCAAAAAATCATAACTAATTCGTTATAACTCCAAATCATGCGATTCAAGATGCGTTGGAAAGCTAATTTAAAACTGTAACCGAATACCAAATTTAAGTTACGAAACATGTGAATCACGAAACCGTAAAATCGTTTAAAACTTACTGGAAGA
Organism: Prunella vulgaris; assembly: GCA_026898435.1. Classification (NCBI taxonomy): domain Eukaryota; kingdom Viridiplantae; phylum Streptophyta; class Magnoliopsida; order Lamiales; family Lamiaceae; genus Prunella; species Prunella vulgaris. Next base: position 105,889 of record JAPKLY010000778.1, on the reverse strand, counting down.
CAGAAACACATCTTAACCTACACATGCATAAATACTAAAACTCATATTAATAATTTCATAAAATCTCTAATAAAATGTGTATCTAACATGCATCCTAATTCATCTTTCATGACTTATCAATCAAACCAAATAGGCATAAAATTCATTGAAAACATATCTTGTAATTAGTATCAACCCATGTATCAAATTAAATCATAAACATGCAAATCAACTTTTCAAGATAATCAAGAAGTATTATAATCCTTAACATAAAATCTTGCAAAACTAATTAAATAAATAACTTGCATAATAAAAACGTTCAATATCTTATTAATTCGTGCCTCTCATCCACCCGCCTCCATCGCTTGCCATTCACGCCCTTTACTCAACATAATCTGAAAAATATAATTTGGTGAAAGGGGTGAGTAATCATATTATAATCACTCAGTGGGGACGTTAGTTCGAAATCTAAATATAATGGACATGCATAAATGAAAACATACCAAACTGAAACATTGATGATACGGCTTTAACGTATCTAAACTAGGGTATTATCTGAATACCTTTAACCTCTTTGATACTACATAAGAGTATCCCTCTTTGATGCTATAAAAGCATACCTCTTTGATACTATTTAAGTATCCCTCTTTGATACTATTAGAGTATCCCTCTTTAGCACATAAACATATAAACACATCAACAAAACATTTAAAAATCAAACTATAAATACCAGTTTTTCACCGTCAAATTCTCACCGTTGATTTCTTTGAAAAATACGGGTTGTGTGTACGTCCGGCCTTGCTAAAACCTTGTGTCAAAACTCTACTTCTCCTCAAACTTTTGAACTCTCTCTCTCTCTCTCTCTCTCTCTCTCTAAGAACTCTTGAAAATAATAGATCCTATTTACTCTCTTGGGAATTCTTGTAAATATGAAGGTGTGTGTGTGAGTTGGCTGCCAATAAGGGTCCTATATTTATAGGATGGAAAAGATATAGGGCTTGAATAAGATCTTTGTGAATATATGGTGATGATGGACGAATTTTGTGTTTGGTAAAGTATCTAGGCCGAAATTATGGCTTGGATTTGGTATCTTGGCCGAAAATGAAGATGTGAAAAATATGGCATAACATATCTTGGAACATTCTTGGGAAATTTTGGTAATCTTTCTAATATCTCCAATATAATAAATCTAACAACCTCAAGACTTCATAATAATTAAATCCTAAGTGCTAATATCGAAAATTCCTCATAAAATAAATAATAAGAAAATCTAATCCCAAATAAATCCTCAATTCTACTTAATAATCCATAGCTTAAATCTATTTATGCTGGGCGTGACTCTCTCTCTCTCTCTTCACTGAACTTCTATTACTTTTTCTATCCCCTAAATCTATTTTCAATTATCTGTTTAGTTCATACTCAAAATTATTTTTATATCATTTTTAAAAATGTTATTTTATTATTATAATCACAAACAATCATTTGAATATGTAATGAACCCCATAATAATTTCATAGTATTTTTATTTCACCTCATATTCATTAAAATTCGTGTCCATTTCAATAAAAATAGATTTTTTAAAGGAATAAAATATTATACTCCCTCCGTCCCGGTCCCATAATTGTTTTCACACTTTCCTTTTCCGTGTGTTCCACAATTGTTTTCACACCCTATAAATGGAAACTATTACTTTAACTTTATCCTCACAATCCAACTAATCTCATTATTTTAATAATATAACTTTACACAATACTCTACTTTTCTTAAAAATTGTGCTATCTCAAAGGTGAAAACACCTCTGGGATGGAGGGAGTATATTACTTAGTCTCTGTGTAGAAAAGAAAAGAAAAAATTGACCAAGAATGGACATAGTATATTCATTCTATGATATGAAAGCAATTATATAAAAATAAATTTATATTAATTATATATTTAATTATTTACCTATGAATAGGTTAATATGGGATGGGAGTTAAGGGAAGTTTGTTAACTTCACGGGGATTATATGAAAGTGAGATGAGATTCTCACATATGAAGGCAAATACGTATTTTTTACTTCCTTGGTATTCTTCTGAGAACATATACATAGAATATCATGCATAAATAAAAACAACAGAGAAAAGGAATTCTCTAAGACAAAACAAAATTAATCAAAAGAACTTAACATTGTGAAAATAAGGATCAATTCGTGATACAATTCACGTGATTGAATCCTGACTACGAGGATCACAATGAGTACGTGAATCCTTCTGACTAAATCAAATTCTTCCGTTGTTTGATTTCGGTTAGCCCATTCTTAATTTTGGATGTATGTATTCTAACATATGGTATCAGAGTCATAGAGTTGAATTTTTGTGCTATTGATTGGTTTTTGGCATGCTTGATATGTTCTATATTTTTTTTGGTTTCAGGGTTACTTGAAACAGATGAGTTTTAGCCTGAAAAAGATTCCTGAGCGTGAGTTGCTTGCTGTTGAGATTATCTGCAAAGTTTTATGTTTTTGGCCTACCCACTTTTACGAAATATATGATTTTAAAAATTTGGCAGAAATTTTGATTGTAAATTTCGATCAATATGTGATGAATCGTGATTGTTAATGCACTTTCGAAGTGAGTGAATTATGTGACATTTTATACTAAGCACATCAACAAAATTGGAATAAATCTCGTTGAATAAGCAAGTTAGACATTTAGGATAATAAGCATGTCGTTGTTTTTCAAGAACTTCGTTAAGAAAATGAATTTTGTCTCCCCTTATTCGAATGAAATCGTTACATTAAAAATTACAAGCACAATGTAGCACTTGTCTGCTTCATAGCAAGCTGGTGAGTTGTCACCGGCCTGCTTCATATTAAGCTAGTGACTCGTCACCAGCCTGCTTCTTAGTAAGCTGGTAGCTCGTCACTTGCCTGCTTTAGCGTTAATGTTTCTTCATACTTGATCAGCTCCTTTGAACTCGGTAATTCGGACTTGGTTAATTACTTCATGAAGCTTGCAGGTCAATTATTGCATCAACAGTTGCCCCCTAGCCTGATGTTTATTTAATAATAAGCATCAGATCATTTGAATCGTCATTGACCTCATTCTGTTTAGATGGGCCATATAAATTCATCTTTCCTATACTTTCCTTGCACTCGCAGATAAAGACATCAAATGCAATTTGACAGAGTCTTATTTAGACATATAGAATGCATGATGTACAACTTATGTTGCCTTGCCCGGGTATATGGAAAATTTATTAAAGACCTTAAGCGTTTCATTTTTGCAGGAGTATTTCAAGAATGTTTTCTCAGCTAACTCTTTATGGTTGCTGGATCATCTCGGGTATACTTTCCTGGCAGCTTTCAAGTCAGAGGTTTCCATAAGTTCTCTTTTTCCCATAAGGAAAATGTTTATATGTAAGCGTTTTATGGAGTACTCCCTCTGTCCCACAGGAATTTGCACGCTTTCCTTATTCGGATGTCCCACACAAATTTGCACACTACTAAAAAAGGAAACATTAATTTACGTGCACACTCACAAATATATACACATATTTACCCATATGTCACCACTTTATATATAAAACACATTTTTCTTAAAAAATGTGTCATCCCGTAGGGTGCAAATTTCTACGGGATGGAGGGAGTATCATTTATGTGAAAAGAAACTTTTTTGGAAACACTATGGGCTTTGTCACTTCTGTAATATACCAAGTACAGTCTCTCGGCATGCATTTTGTTGTTGTACCGGGACCTTCCAAGAGTATTTCCATGGCAATTTTCGCGTCATAGGTTTTAATTCAGTCTTCTTTTTATCACCAACAAAACACTCACTTTTCGTGTGATATGAAGTGATATGCATGAAGATTGAATTCGGTAATTTACCTTTCCGGGATTTATATGGGACTTACCCTTTCACTTGGCCAAGAGGTCTAGATTTGTCTCTTTTTCAGCATTCGTTGGAGGCATTTCATGCCTCTTGACTGGTATATTTGGATCCTCTTTGCAAGTTGGCCAGTAAATTCAATTTATCCATTAATTGGCTGATGAGCTTGGATTTTTCCTGCAAAATAGAATAAATATGCTTTTTTTTTTGTCGTACTGTGTCTCTTGATTTCTAGTTATTATCTTTTAAATGCTCGATAAGTGGTGCCTTTTTCATCTTACGTATATAACAACAGCGGGTTGCACTTGTGATGGGGCCATTTTTCCCTGTGATTGGGATATTCGCCCTTGGGACATTCATCGTTGAATTTGGGAAATTCTTGTCCTTAATCCGTAAGTGTTCTCCGCCCAGTGCAAGAGATTATATCCGCTCAGTCCTCTCCCAAACCGAGGTGGAATGCTTTTGAATAGTGAAACTTCTAAGAGCTCTTAAGGAGGCGCGCTAGTGAGCAAGTCTATCTCTTGCTTTCCCGACAGCTGAGAGTGTGAGAGATGTAATTTAGAACTCAAACTCTGGAATGGGTATCCCACTGTGCCTTGGCATCCGCCGGAGATGGGTTCTTTTAAGATTCATGTTGATGCGGTTCTCTAACCAGGTTCTCACAAAAAAACTCAAAATGAATTTCATCCCGAGGTGACTTCGCTAGACTTGCTTCTAGTCTGATAGGAAATAAAACTCACAGTCGTAAGAACGGAAGGCCTAAGACCGCTTAGGGGACTTCTCAGACTATTGTATGTACGGGAAGGCTCATTTAGTAGACAGCGAGTGAGCAGTAAGCACCTACTCCTATCAAAATGAAAAACATCAAACTTAACGGATCGAGGTTCCTCAACTCTCGGAGATGAGAAAGAGAAGGAGGTGTCAAAGTGGACTAATCAAAAACATCCGTTCGAGGATCTCGCTCTGGTATTGATGACCCCATCTGGAAGGTCTAATCGATCTATGGCAGGCACCCCAAAAGAATCCTGTAGCAAGGAGCTAAGAGTTGGGATCTCCTTAGACCGGGTTTAGTCGATACGATACAGAGTTTCCGTGGAGTAGAAGAGAAAAGTAAGCACCAGAATGGTCAGATTAAGGGCCCAATGGGTCTCTTCGAAGGAATTTAGAGCCCCTTTGAGCGGCTAATAGCCAGTTTTGGGGCTTTCGACTGAATAATTCGACATGCAAACAAACCTCCACCGATAAGACTAATGACCGACACAACAATGGTAACATATCGTAATCGTGATTATTCGACTCCTATGGATTCCCTATTGCTTTAGGCTGGGCTCAGGATTGATCCTAGAAAGCCAACTGGTAATTGTTTCCAGCAGTGGTTCGTTTAGCAAGCAGTCTTATTGCTTGAAAGCACACACATCACACAGTAGGATAATTCGGTGTGATTAGGCTACTAAAGGGCTTTCTAGGCGGGCCCATTGTGAGATATCTCAATAGTTAACTGAAAGGAATAGGCGAGAGATATATAGAAGGTAATGCAATTCATAGTGAACTTGCTCAAAGGGGCTCTCTCTGACTTAATGGAAGGAAGTAGGGTGCTCCTCCCCAGAATCCTAACTACGGAGAGATAAGGTTCACTTAATATCTTAAGAGAAGATGAAAGGTGCTTAAGAGCCAGAAGTCATCACTGACCGAGACCTACAGCTCAAGTCGAGAGCCAGGTTCAATGAGCAAGCTGGGGCAGTGGGGAAGATCATGGAAGAGGTCTATCCGTTTAATGAGATAGACTATGAGAGACTCTTCAGGAATGGTGCTATTTGGTCAGACTAAGGGCCCAATGGGTCTCTTCGAAGGAATTTAGAGCCCCTTTGAGCGGCTTTTTTTTAGCAAATAGTTCGATTTAGTAGGCGCCTATCGTCGTCATGTTGTCTTTAAGAAAGAGCATTTAATCGACTTATATTATCGTGATGCTGCAAAAAGAGAATTTGATTGACTTGGCTTATATCAGCTACGTGTCTCGAGTTCGCCAATAACACTTAAGTCAAACATCCTTAAAAAGTTGTTTTCTAGTGTAAAATTTGAGACTTGGGCTTTTAGTCCATTATTTTTATTAATAAGAATCACTTTCCTTTTTTAGGTTCGCCGCCTTGCGATCATTCTTTTTTGAATTGTTGTTGCAATTGACTTGGCTTTCACATACTTTATATCATCATTTTTTATTATCACCATAATTTTGAGCGTTTCGCTTCTTGATAATTTTGTCTGCAAAGGCTTGCCTCCCAGTGTAGTATAGAGGTATAAAAAATTTGTACTCGTATACTTGTTTATCATCCTTGACTTGAGCTGTCTATTTGAGTGAGACAACCAACTAACTGCTCTTCATTATCATTTATTCTCCTGCCCCCATTCAACTTTTGATTTGATTTGTGATCAAGAGTTGAATGATTATAATAGAAGACCGATTGTTTTCACTTTTAGAAGACAGGGTTTGAGTTTATTTATAGCTGAAGAGCAAGATGTTTTTATGCAGATGGAATCAATCATTAAGAACATCACAAAAGTGGTGAATCGGATAGGGTACAATGATGGCGATTCTTTATCTACTGATGATTGGATGTACGTCGTTAATAATGTATTAACCATCACCCTGATAAAGATGGGAAGATGAGGGTTTGAATAGCTCATATTATGGTTAATAGATATGCTTCTATGTTGTTTCTGTCGTTGGCGTGGAGATAAATTTCTCATATCATAAATGTCTTGAGAACTTCATCCGGAGCAGGTATCTTGACATAGCTGAGGTTTTTCTTCCCAACCTTGTCCTTCTTGGAATAAGGATCAAGGTCCTCATCGAAAAATAACTCTGGTACCACTGGCTCGGATAATATTACAAGTTTCATGCTTTGTTTTCTGTTTTCTCATCTTGCAAGATGCCTAATGTGGTGAGCCCGATTGCCTAATGTGCGTGACATTTTTTTTTACATTAGGTAGTGTTGGATGCCCCCATTAATATTGAAGAGAGAGATGAAGTTGGTAGACGTAAATTTATGTTGCTCGTTGAACAAGCTGATAATTTGGCCCGCAAAATTTCAATTGTCTTTTTCATCGATAGTAATTCATCTTCAAAGGGTCTAATTCTCTGGAGGTTGTTCATGATCCAATTGTCTAAGCAAGAGGATTCACACAGTTCCTCACTATGAATAGACACTCTAGATATTTTTTTACAGATTATGGACTCCGCATGGCTAATGGATTTCCTTGTGTGCTCAACCGGCCAGTGACATTTTGTTTCACTTTGTCTTCTTACTAACTCATTTGTTCTCTTTCATCCACTTATGAAATATAGGCTGGAGTTTTTGATGCGACATTTGGAATTGTTCTCTTGCAACATTGCTTGTTGATAATTTGTGGAATCCGGTCCTTTATGTCTTTTATTGCTTTCGACAGATGAGTAACTTACTGAGCCTTTAGAGTTGCAACTTTTCTTATCGATATACTACTTGAGCTAACGAGCAACACTATTTAAATAGGCCCCTTCAAGCTAGCGAGCAACAAATATTTTAGAGTTATTAATACTTCCCTTAGGGTTGACGAGTTACAAATCCTAATCGCAAGCAAGTTTTATGATGAGAAACCCTTGTACACGAACAACTTTGTATCTGATGGTCAATCAACTTGGAAGTACGCCAATAATTCTTTAACGAACAACTTGAGGGTTTTTCAACAACTTACATTGAAAGAACTTGATATATGATCAACATTGCGGGGTGGACCACCAATTGAGCTTATTTAGTCAATTCTTTGAGTTATTTGTGACAGAAAGGATTTTAGTGGGCCAGACCACTAATTTTTTGTTCTTCTTGAATTGTCAAAATAGTCTCAAATAGAGAGGGTCGTAAAGAACTTCAATCAGCCAGGTTAAAAATAATATTTTTTCTCCAAGTTGCCAACAATTTTAGTTGGAAATAATTCTTATTTTAGGGCATTTCAGGTGCAATTGATTCTATCCGGTTAAACTCTTTGAATATATTCGATCAATGATCTTAGTGGGCTAGGTCACTAACTTTTCAGTGAGTCACAAGTAATTTCAGTGAATGAGGTCATTAATTTTTTCTCTTCTTTTCTCCTCTTTTTTTAAAAACCCATTTAAAGCAATATTTTTCCTTATTAACATTTGTACATTCGAAACGCCATTCCATCCGCATGCATGTTTAAAGCAGAAATATCATGATAGTATCATCGGCGATCTCTTATTTTCGGGGATGCATTTCCTCGGGTTCAGTGACACTGACTGAAACTCGAGCCATGTCAGTGGCGGTAGCTTTAAGTTTTTTCTTTGCATACAAGGAAAAGTACTAGATGGCGTCGATGATGGCGGAAACGACGAGGGTGATAGTGAGAGGGTCGAATGGTAAGCTCTGGCACTGGTGGATAACTCATTTATCGAGCAACTTCGACTAGCGAACAAAAGAGAGAGTTACAAGCAAGCTTACTAAGTGAACAATTCATTTTGATCAGGCGCGAGCCACCAAATTACGCAAAAAAGCTGGGAGGGAAACACCAATTTGTTCCTTGAATTAAGCAAGTTTCTTCCGGTTTTAAGTCGGCCACATTTCTGCTATTGTGAGGGAACATTTATTTCACATAGGCATCTAGATATGCATTTTGAATTAGTCAAAGCATAATCCCAACTAAAAAAATATTTCTTGAATGAGTCAAGCCATGAATTAGTAGTGGCCAAACGATTATTTCATTTCTCTCAGGCGAACCCTCCTTCTCGAATGTACTATTATCTCATATTGGTAAATTATCCCTCTGTCTTGCACAAAAAACTATGCACGCGAACAGCTTCTTCACGTTGGCTAGAGTTTGAGGTAAGTGATCCTAATGCTCGTGAACAACTATCGTCATAAACAACCCCCTTGGTGTGAGCAGCATTCCACGTGAGCACCCTCTTAATAGAACACCTTCATTCACGAGCAATCCCATTTTGGCGTACAATTTTGGGTGACCAGCCCTTTGTAGAAAATTAAATTGGCGAACAACCCCTTATGAAATTATTTGTGAGCGAACAACCCCTTGTGGGCTCTAAGCGAACAAACCTTTCAATCCTTGTCGCGACCAGCCCAAGTAAGTTCAAAATATTTCCGTGAGCAATCTGTATATCTTCATGCAATAGGCACGATCAACTCCAAGTGCGAACAAGTCGAATGCGCAAGCAAATTACTGCTTCAACGAGTAGATGCTTTAGTCAGGGACTGGGATAGGAAAACAACATTGTCGGATGCATTCCTTGAGGTTGTTGACTGACTCCCGTAGTTGGTCGCTCTAGCGAGATCTTTGCAATCCCAATTACTTGTCGATACTGAAACTTTAATAAGTTGAACTTCAGTCAACAAGAATCATCTTGCAGCTTTAAATCTTCACCAATTTTCGAACTTCAATCCGCCAATTGCAAAAGAGGTGAATTACATTAATCTTCTAGCCTCGTATGTAAAGATTTACTAGTTTTTTAGTAATTTATCCAAACATACGCGCGTTCTAGATCGATTTAATTCCTTGCAATACATCATCAAATATTTTTCCACAACTTCTAAGCTTCAAATCTTCAACTTGTTCTTCGATCAAATCTCTAAACCTGAGGTTTGAGCCCTCCTTCTAGCGTGAAACTATTGATGCACTTTCGAAATAGGTGAATTATGTGGCGTTTAATACTAAGCACGTCAATAAAATTGGAATAAATCTCATTGAATAAGCAAGTAGGACATTTTGGACAATAATCATGTCATTGTTTTGCAAGAACTTTGTTATGAAAATGAATTTCGTCTCCCCTTTTTCGAATGAAATCGTTATATTATATAAAAATTACAAGCACGAGGTAGCACATGTCTACTTCATAGCAAGCTGGTGAGTTGTCACCAGCCTGCTTCATATTAAGCTGGCGACTCGTCACCAACCTACTTCATAAGCTGGTGACTTGTCATCAGCATGCTTCAGCATTATTCTTTCTTCATGCTTGATCAGCTCTTTTAGACTCGATAATTCAGACTTGGTTAATTACTTCCTTAAGCTTGTAGGTTAATTATTACATCAACAATTATGAGTTATTGGCACTAGAATAAAGTTTCTTAAATGAGAATTTCATTGATGTATTGATTGTATTTTTTGGTCATGTATTGTATTTGTTATGATTTTTTGAAGTTTTTGCATTTTTTGTGTTCTTTGAATATTTCCAGAATATTTTATCAAAATTTACAAATGATTACAAATGAATTTGTTTCCGTTCTTACTGCTGGACAATTCTACGTAGAATGAGAATTCCATACATGTATCATTTATTGATTTATGTTGAGAAATTAGAGTTATAAATTTTTTTGAAATTAGTTTCGATCCGAAAATACGATGTGTAATTGAATGAGTTGGATTTTTCTTCCTATGGGATAATCTTACGTTTAATAAGGATTTCATTCATATATCGTTTGTTGATTTTTGTTAAATTTTGAGCAAGTTATGAATTTTTGTTCAATTTTCCCGATTGGGGTCTTTTATGCAAAGATACAGAAACTATTGGGCCTCATTTTAATTCTCTAGGGACCTAATTAAAATTACTTATTGTTGGGTTCAACTCGGACTAGAAACGAAATAGGTCCAACCAGTTTGAAACGGGCTAAACTAAGACTGAATCGGACTAGACTAGAACCGAACCAATCCAGTATAATTAGGAGACGGCTGATGGAGCCAAGGCGGAGATGACCGACGGTAGATGGCAGACATCAGCGATCGAGCGATGCGTAGGTCTCACTCGTCGGTGAACGGTAGAGCGCCAGTCGCATAGGATCCTCACACGCTGGCGCTAGTGGACCACTAGTGGCGCGTATAACTCACATGTAGGCGGCTTAAGGGCTTCCAATATAGATTCCTAACTTCAAGAAAAACTAAATATAACTTTACAAAGTTTGGCTTTGTATAAAGTATAAAAAAATGATCCTTGAATAGATTACTACTCTTTTAATATTAGTCAATCATTTTGCAAAACTCATTTCAGAAGTGTCTTTGGGACATCTTGAGTTTTGGTTCAATCTGAATTTAAATATGGTACGAAGTAGTTGTTAATGTCATTGCAACTTTATGTATTGTGAATTATATGAAAGATTCATATAATAATAGGTCGATAAGTTATGATTGGCTCTCTCATACGGGCAATCGCCTCTGACAAAGTGGGTATGCAGATATGAGATTACCACAATTAATGTACTTATGATAGATTTCAATGCAAATCTATCTAACTTATTACAAAGCTTAATCTACGAATATCCTAGATATTTTTGGGTGGATATCCGTATTAAGTATTAAGAGTACACTTGAACTATAATTTATACGATTTTAAATAAAAAGCCATATGCTTCCATGCTAGGAAGTTAAAACATCGTAACGTGTACCCCACCCTGCTATGTGCTAATTTAACCATAAGAAAATGAAAATAATATTCTTTACTTTCTCATTGTAAGAGACCTTGAGATTTAAATATACCTTTATGAGTAGGGATGATAATGGTGTTATAGTATTAGATTCACTTTGTAATAGTGTTAGTTACACTCACACGTAGATACATTCATAACACAGCTGATGATATAAGTTCACTTTTCACAACTTAGCAAGGGAATTACTTTGTGAGGTTGTTAGCAAAGCTGTTAGTTTGTTAGGCATAGAAACTAACTCTCAGAAGAAGATTCTAGGTACTCTCTTCTTCTTTTTATACAATGTAAAACTTCATAATTCATTTTGAGTGAAATTTACACAAATTAACACATAAAAGTGAGAGTTTAACATGGTATCTTCGGAGTCGGTTACTTTCACAGAAATTGGATGATTTTGGGTTGTTCATCCTCTGATGTAGCTAGATTCACTCTTCTTCACTGATTCGATTTCTGCTTTCATGGATTCCTCTTCTTCTCCTCTTCCTGAATCCTTCATTGCCCTAACCATTTGTTTAGATTACACAAATTACAGTTTCTGGCATTCTCAAGTCCTTACCACCGTCCGTGCTCATGATTTCATAAATTTCTTTTTTGTTCTAATGCAGATGTCCCTGCTATTCTAACCATTGATGATCAAGGTGTTTCTCAGCTGAGTAATGAGGCTCACATCTGGCACCGCAAGGATCAGTTTCTTCTCAGTTGGTTGCTCTGTTCAATCACCGAGTTTATGCTAGGATATGTCAATCGATGTGTCCATTCGTTCCAGGTATGGAAGGTGTTCGACGAATTGTATCAGTCACAATCGCGAGCACATGTATTGAATCTTAAGTTCAAGCTTCAATCTATTAAGAAAGGAGGATCTACAATTGATGAATATGTGCTTCAAATACGAAGCGTTGCCGATGCTTTACATGTTGCTGGGCAACACATTTCGGATGATGACTTGATTCTGAGTTTACTTGGTGGTTTAGGTGCTGACTATGATGCTGTGGTAGTCAATCTTACTACACGCACATATATGCTTTCATTTTCTGAAATTCACTCCATTCTTCACACACATGAAATGCATCTTTTAAACTTTGTTCCTAACCAACAAATCACGTCTTCTTCTACTTCATCTCCCTCTGCAATTTTTGCTGCTAGGACTAATAAGGGTAATTCTAGTGGTTTCAATTCTGGTGGTGATAAATCAAAGGTAAAACCAAAATTCTATAACAAACACAAGGTTCCTTGTCAAATCTGTGGTAAGACAAATCACTTAGCCTCAAAATGTTTTAAACGTTTTGATCATTCCTTTACTGGTCTGGATTCCTCTCCAACTACTGGTTTACATCAGAACTCTCCTCATCACTCACAAGTCACTACTCCTCACTCTAATCCTTCTGCATATACTTCTTCCTCTTCATTTCCAAACTCATCAGTTAATTACTATCCTAATCCCTCTGCATATACTTCTTCCTCTTCATTTCCAAACTCATCATCACATTACTATTCTAATCCTTTCATGCCTCACACTACTCCATCACAATCATCTTCTCATGTACCTGCTTCTGGTAATATTCCTTCCTCAGGCAGTGAGTGGTGTGTTGATAGTCGGGCTACACATCACATCACTTCCTCTCTTGGTAACATGGGTCTTTTCTCTCCATACACAGGTAAATCTCTACTTACTGTTGGAAATGGTGATTCACTTTCTATTTTGCATGTAGGATCATTGGATGTTCAAAGCATGAATAACAATAAACATCTTACTCTTAATAATGTCTTACATGTTCCTGACATTACTAGAAACCTCTTAAGCATTTCTCAGTTTTTACATGATAATAATGCTTTCATTGAATTTCATGCAACTTTTTGCCTTGTTAAGGACCAGATTACCAAACAAGTCCTCTTGAGAGGGGAGCTTAAAGATGGACTATATCAAATAAATGTTGCTGCCTTGAAGAAGTCCTCTCCTCATTCCTCTTCTGTTTTTCAGTGTAATTCTGCTCATGTATCTTCATCTATGCTAAATAAATCTGCCACCGTTGCTGATCTTTGGCATCTTAGGCTTGGACATCCTTGTCAAAATACTTTGCATTCTGTAATGAAACATCTTAAACTCAATGATTCTGTGCATGTTAGCTTTTGTAAAGCTTGCAAAATGGGCAAAATGCATCAATCTTCATTTCCTTCTGTCTTGTCTCATACTTCTAATGCTTTTGATATAATACATGCTGATGTGTGGGGCCCTGCCTCTATTTCCTCTACTGATGGTTTCACATATTATCTATCTTTAGTTGATGAGCACACTAGGTATACTTGGTTATTTCCTCTTAAGGCCAAATCTGAGGTTGCTCAGCTTGTTATGCAGTTTGTTTCTTTTGTTGAAAGACAATTTCATAGGTCAATAAAATGCTTTCAATCTGATATGGGTGGTGAGTTTGTGTGTTTGCATTCTTATTTCAACACTCATGGCATTGTCTATAGACACTCTTGCCCACACACACATCAACAAAATGGACTTGTGGATAGGAAACACCAACACATTACTGAAATTAGTTTATCTTTGCTTGCTCAATCTAATCTGCCTTTGAAATACTAGTGGGATGCATTCTTTACCGCTGTACATCTTATTAATATACTTCCTACTCCAGTTTTACAAAATAACTCCCCATTTCAGAAATTGTTTAAAAAAGCCCCTGATTATTCATGTTGGGAGAAATCCTAGCAGTCCCTGCCTTGGAGGCGAGCTGCGCT